>MQUG01000349.1:0-153392 GCA_007213375.1 Steinernema feltiae | reverse complement strand
ATGCTTACCAGATCAACGCCGACGCCCATGTGCCTCCTACAAACTGTCACGTAATCGTCGAAATCTTTGCACAGGATTCTCTGCCTCTCATGTGGCAGCCACCAAAACTCTTCCCGCTCGATTTCTGCGTCTCGCTCTCGATTTGATGGTGTTTTGAAGTCGGCGATATCGACGACATTCGCTTGATTCAGAGCTCCAATCTTAACTCCGTCTTGGAAATCGGAGTTTTTGGTGGTTTTAGGCGGGGAGCTCTGTTTCTGGCCTGAAAATTCCGTCCAAAAAATCCAAAAAATATCTAGAAAAACAAAATTTTACCTTGAGTCTGCAGACGGCGACTGCTACGTCTCGTAGAAGCCATGGCCATTCCACTAGTTACTTCCTCCCTGGCTTTGTTAACAATTGCCTAAACTTGCAGCATTTTGCATGACAAAAATCCTTAAGAATCACCTGAAATTCCATCTCTTGGGAGGTGATAAAACCACCGTAGTTCTCAGCGTTATTCGTTTTACTGCTGCTGCTTTTCTGAAAACTAACGTAACTTAACTATAACCAAAAGAACTTAAAAACTAAAAAGTAATTATCAAAATTCCTATCCATTATCAAAAATGAAATAAAAAAGAAAATACTCCGAGTAAGTAAAACATAAAAGCATTTACAGTCCACTTGAAACGATAACTTTAAGCAATTTGAATTCGTTTAATCACACATATGCAATTTGAGCTTTGAGCTAAACCGGATCTTGTCCATTGTTCCTTCCATTGCCTTCTAATCTTCGCTCTTCTTTGTCATCGTTGCCGTGGCAGCTCTAGTCCGTCCCATCGCCTTCTTCTTCTGGCTTGGAACGCGATTCTTTGCTTCTTCGCGTCCGTTGAAATGAGCAATCAGCTGCAAACTCCAAAATTTAAGTGTACTATCAAAAATTCACCTACAAAATCAAGTCGATAGTCTTCAGCGTAAACGTCATAAAAATGCTGCGCAATGCCTTCGTGTTTCAATGCGTAATCAGCGATTTTTGAGAAATCCTTTCCAAACATTAAGAATCCATCAACAACCATTTCCTTGTTGTACGTGCCCGGTTCCAGCTCCATCTCCCAGCGCTTGTTCTCATCGTTTTCAACAAAAAAGCAGTTATCGTGAGGCCTAAAGTTCTCAAAAATAGCACAAATGAAGCAGTTTGTGGCCGCCTACACAGTCTCAACCAAGCTGCTGTGCTTGCTTTCCACGATGTTTGGCCAGAATCCTTTGGGACAGTTGGCAATCTCCTTCAACTGCAGCTCTTCCTCCTCTTTCTCCACTTTGTCCAGTTTGAATAAATACAAATTGAGGTCAAAGTAGAAGGAATTGTCGTAATTCTCCTCGGGTTCCAGTGCGATTGGCTGGAATCTTACGGTACTAGGTCGGTAGCGCTTTGTCATCCTAAACAGTCTATCAATACGCGTTGTGAGGATTACGGTAGCTACTTTGCGTAGATATCGCAAGGAGGACAGAAGATCTGTCTTCCGCGATAGTCGCATTTCTGCTCCGATTCGTAGATATTAACGCGGCAGTTTGCGCATTCGCTGCGAGTCAATTTTTGAGTGTCGTCGGTGCTAACCCTTAAATCGAAGGTTATTTTTTGTCTGAAACAAGATGCCAGGAGAGAACCTCATCAGTGTAGGGCAGATGGTGTTGGTGTTGAAGCAGATCTTCTTTTTGAGGTCGTAGTAGCGACCAACGCACTCGCCGACTGACCGTAAGGTTACCTGAAATAGTACACCGGTTCAATTCTACGATCAAAAATTACATTAAATGTTAATTGATTGTTTAAAGACAATTAAAGCAAATCACATTGATACTTGTAGTGCATAAAGTAGTGCATTTTAGAAGCCGAAGTTGCGATGGGCAAAAAATTTAAACAATCAATTAGAAATCCACTTTGGTCGCAAGATTGCGCTAAATTTTAGTTTTAGACACAAAGTTTTAGCGAAATTCTTTACAACCAATCCATTGCCCCAACCAACTCCAGCTGGTCTATTTCTTCATACGACAGGTACCCACCAAAAAATGCCAAAAAACTTAAATACCCAATAAAGTATTGCATTGATGCTTTGACCCAGTAATTGAACCATTAATCAAAAAATGTACGACGGTATAGACATGTTACCCGAACAAAAATTTTAAAAAATCAATTAAAAATACAATTAGCTACATGATTGAAAAAAAATAGATGACAAAAGACAAGAAAACCTCGACAAATACATTCAAATAATGAATTAAACTAGATAAATAAACTTCAAACATTTGACAGCTGTGCAATGCGATTGCGTGAGCGTCACTTCACGCGATACATCTCATATAACCGGAAGTTCTCAATACAAAGAAAGCAATTGCTTAATACTTGATCATTTGCTAATTACAAAAATTAGATCCACAATTTTAAATATATTGATTTAATTCTATTGATTAGCCTAAAATTTTCAAAAATAATTGGTTTTACTTACATAGTTTTCTAATGTCGCTGGCGCCTAAAATCGAGCTCAAAAATATTGAATATATATTTGGTATAGCGCACATCGACAAAAATGAAAAACTGAAAAAAACGCGAAATTAAAAAGAAATTTAAAAAATTACAAAAATGGGTCGGCATCTCAACATTCCAAAAAAACATTGTATGCCTCGCGCATTTGCCAGTGGGCAGTTGTGTCAAATGTTCATTGAGTTGACATTGCGTATGTGTGATTGGACAAAAAATTGGAATAGAAATTCTAAACTCACCGCTTTCTTTGAAATTTTGGCGAAATTCTTCCCGAATCGATCTAATCCTCCAACCAACGCGTCATCTTCAGCCTTTGTGAAACTCGTGATTTGGAATTCTTCAAAATCCTCCTCCACGCGCTCGAGCGCCCTCGCCAGATTGTATTTGTGACGATAGAGCGATCTCATTGCCTTAAATATTACAACCAATGCTAGTGAACTCCAAAATGCTTACCAGATCAACGCCGACGCCCATGTGCCTCCTACAAACTGTCACGTAATCGTCGAAATCTTTGCACAGGAGCCTCTGCCTCTCATGCGGCAGCCACCAGCATTCCTCCCGCTCGATTTCTGCATTGCGCTCTCAATTTGACGGAATTTGAAAGTCAGCGATATCGACGACATTCGCTTGGCTGAGAGCTCCAATCTTAACTCCGTCTTGCAAATCGGAGTTGTTGGTGCTTATATTCTGTTTCTGGCCTGAAATCTTAACCTTAAAGTCCAAAAAAATATTCAAAATGCTACCTTGAGTCTGTAGACGGCGACTGCTACGTCTCGTAGAAGCCATGGCCATTCCACTAGTTACTTCCTCCCTGGCTTTGTCCACAATGGCCTAAACTTGCAGCATTTTGATACAAAAAATCGTTAAAAATCACCTGAAATTCCATCTCTTGTGAGGTGATAAAACCACCGTAGTTCTCAGCGTTGTTCGTCTTACTGCTGCGTCTACCCATTGCTGCTTTTCTGAAAACACGAAGATGATGACGCGTAGAGGAAGCTGCGCGAAAACAAAATAGATGAGCGATCGTGGAAGATAATCCGTTAAAAACATTCTTTTCAGTTTAAAAAAAAAGCACAGATAATCTTGAAATTCACCAGGTGGAGCTCAATCCTACGCCTATCATTCCTAGGCCAAAAATGGCACGAGATTACGCCAATACTTTAGTGCAAAAATAATTTGTTTTTATCATTGAAAGTAAAATGCAGAATTGATTGATCTTTGGTAAAAAAACCAAAACTACTAATTCGCACATGATTGAAAAAATTCAAATCAAAACAAACCCACAAATAATTATATTATGAAGAAATGCATGTTATTATAGGAAAAACGCTTACAAAAAATAGAAAGCGATTACGGCATTATTTATCTGCGGGCAAAAATAAGAGACCGTACGACAAAAATCTTTGTTTTTTATTTTTCTAATTTCCTCATCTTTTATCTTCATCTTCATCGCAAAAATATTGTCTAAATGTTAATTTTAATTTAGGCGTCGTCAAAATGAGACTGAAAAAGAAGTTTCCAAATGAATTTGCGCAAACATTGAGCAAAAAACTGCAATAAATTTAAAAATGATAACAACTAGAAAACAAATACGTAAACGTAAAACGTATAGGTATGTATAGGTATACGTAAAAAGAACAACAAATTTCTTGACATTAAAAATGAGTAGAAGACATTTTGATGCCCGTTAGTGGCCCATGAGGAATTTAGCCAAATAGAGGAGAGCCAAAAACAAACCTTACTTTCAAAAATTGAAAGTGAAATTTCTTATTGGAATTGAAATTCTTTTCTGCGTTGTACTTTTCTGCTTTCTGCTGTAAATGTTGATAGGTTGGTTGTTGACAAAATCTCAACAAAAAAATACGAAACAAAAATTTGTATTTAAAAATGTTGTCAATTGTAAAGTTCATTTTCAGGGTATTTTCAAGTTTTGCCCAGGACTAAATTACTTTAAACAAGAAAACCTAACTGAACTAACCTAACTAACCTAGCCATGGTAGCCTGTTTATCCTGAGCTATTAGCGTAAGCTTAAATTGCTGTTTGACTGAATTAAAAAATGTGAAAGATATATATTTGCAATAATTTCATATAAATTTGTGCAAAAATGTCTATAAAAACTAAAGAAAAACTACACAAAAGATCAGGAAGAACTTTAAAAAAATATTTAAAAAATTAAAATTAATTGTAATAATTGTACTTGTACTGTGTAATGTCAAAAATGTAATAAAAAAACAGGCTTCCAATAGGCGCAGTAACACATAAAGGCCACTTGAAAAGATTCTTTTAAGCAATTTGAATTTACGAACTTACGAATTGAATTTGTACAAAACTACAGGTACAGGAACAAAGTAAGGTAAAAGGTACAAACCAAGAACGCACAAAATTTTTTAATTATTTAATTAAATCTAAGAAACAACTTGGTCCTCGGTTGGAAAAAACGTCCCAAAAATATATTATAATTTTTAATTCTCCTACCTAGAAGGCGATTTGAGTCAAAACCGAGCAAAAAATGATTCAATTTCGTTCCTATCTGACCAGATACATGGAAATCGCTGATTATGATGGATTTTGAGGCTTCTTTCGGGTTTCCTGGCCTTCAAAACATGTCAAAATGCGTGGGAAACATTCTGAGATATTTTTTGAGTATTGATTTCAACTTTAAATGAGCAAAATATGAGCAACTTAACGTTCATAAAGTTCAGGTATATGAGTGTTTAGAGGCTTGCAACAAGAACTTTAGGCAGAAACAATGCAAATTTAAATGTTTTGTTTACTTTGAAACTAAAACTTGAAACTTTGAAACTGGACTACTAAAACAAAAACTCAAAAATTTCCATTTGATTAAACAGGTTACTACAAGCTGAAACAGCGAGCGTCGTTTCATTCCAAATTTTGCTGATTGCTCAAGTACATTGGTTTCAAACGATAGATATAAACTCAAGGACTATTTACATATGTCAAAAGTTCACTAATATTATAAAATTTAATTCAAATTTAACTCGTAATTCGCGGACAAAAATGTACAAATTACAAATTAAATGTACAAACAAAAAAAAAACAATGCAAATTTAAATGCTTTGTTCACTTTCTTCAATTCTGGTTTTCTAAATCTCCTAATTCAATTGGCGATGATCAATTGTGTTTATGGGATGTCAACCATAAAAATTACTTAAATTCTCCTTAAAATGAGCCTCAAACCTTAAAAAATGCATCGGTTAAAACGCATTATTTAGGCGTCAAAAATTCATCGTTTAATTGCGTTATTACTTGGAGCGCTCAATATATCGTGATATATAATATTGAAAACAATAAAGGATTTTTTGGCGCCGTCCTCAAACTCTACTTTTTTATGCGTTCATTATTTCATTATAGTATATGTACAGATTGGCCTTCACTTTTATTTTAAATAAATTTTTAATTCTTATTCAACCCACTATTCGGGATTCAAAAATTAATCGTTTAATTGCGTTATTGTTTGGTTAAATTACTTAAATTCTCCTTAAAATGGGCAAAAAGCTAATTTTCTTGGAATAAACGCTGAAGCGCGATCCGATTAAAAAAGATTAAAATTCTATCAAAATCGTTTGTAACCCAAGAGTCAAATATTGTGCTAGCCATAATTTGTAGCAAAAAAAAATGTAAACTCGTTTTATTTTATTATATTGTTTTATTTTGTTGTGTTTTGTTTTAGTTATATAACTTGTTTTATTATATTATACAGGAACAAAGTAAGGTAAAAGGTACAAACCAAGAACGCACAAAATTTTTTAATTATTTTAATTAAATCTAAGAAACAACTTGGTCCTCGGTTGGAAAGAACGTCCCAAAAATAAATTATAATTTTTAAGTCGAATCTGAGCCGACACAGAGGAGAAACATACGAAATTTTGATAATACACGAGCGCGTGATCGAAGTGGACGCTCATTTTGGCTGATTTGGGTCGATTTTGGAGTTGAAACCCATGTTACGCGCATCATGCATGTGCGGAAATGCGCTGAGATCATTCTCCTACCAATTAGAAGGCGATTTGAGTCAAAACCGAGCAAAAAATGATATAACGTATATATATATATATATAGCTATACGTAAAAAGAACAACAAATTTCATGACATTAAAAATGAGTAGAAGACATTTTGATGCCCTTTAGTGGCCCATGAAGAATTTAGCCAAATAGAGGAGGGCCAAAAACGAATTGTACTTTCAAAAATTGAAAAAGTGAAATTTCTGATTGAAATTGAAAATTCTTTTCTGCTTTGTACTGCTGTAAATGTTGATAGGTTGATTGTTGACAAAATCTAAAAAGAAAACATTGTTTTTTTATATAAAAATTGTTTTTAAATTGTTGTTGTTGTCAATTGTAAAGTTCATTTTCAGAGTTTTTTTAATTTTTGCCCAAGACTAAATTAGTTGTAACAAGAAAACCTAATTGATCGAACCTAACCAACCTAGCAATGGTAGCCTGTTCAACCTCAATCTTATATTCAGTATAGTATCACAAATAATTTTTTTAAACTAACGTTTATCTTTTATCAAACGTCGAAATTCAATTGAAAAACAACGAAACTTGCAGCCAAAAAATTTGCTAAAATTGCTGAAAATCCGGCTCACGATACAGTGGAAAAAGCATGGATATGGCGTGGCTTCTATAATTAGAATAATGCACAGCCTGGCTTAGTGAAATTAGGCGCAGCACACAAACAACCTGCGCAGGTGTTGTAGTTACCTCAAACCGCAGCTCGTATCGGACACCATCATACAGGCCCGTTTAACCTGTGACTGCAGACCGCTGACGACAGGAAAGGGCAGCTCAAGTGCAAAATTTATAGCGATGAGCGTCTCGGTCTCGTCGACTGCACGCCGACGTTCGTCGCACCCACAACTCAAACAAGAAAATGGAAAATTCAAATTTTGTACGTTCCAATCATGGCTTAGAAAGACGCATCTGACCAACTGCTCCGTGCTAATCAACAAGAGAAACTTAAAATGACGAAATTGAGATGCAAAAACAACGCGCGCACTTCCTCCCGCTCGGCGGCCGCAAACGTCGATGTCGATTTTGTCGTTTCTGTGGTCGTCGCCGCGCGCGATGGCGACGGCGACGTTGCTGGCGGGCGAGAAGGTAACGCGGCAAGTGCGAAGGGGCGGTGCCGGCTGCAGCGAGGGACACACGAATGATACGCGACGACCGCACAAGCAGGCGACGACGGTGGTCAAAGGTAGGAATGCGAGTAAAATGGAGACGTATGAGTCACTATAATTTGTTGTTTTAATTCATAGCCTAATCAGTCTCGTTCTACCTTGTCTGTTTTAGTAGATCAAAAGATGCCGACTGAAGGGTAAAATAATTTCGTAATTTCGAGTGAACAGGTCGATTCAAATTTTGAACAATTTTCCGATAAATTCAGTATAATCTCAATAATATGCAAATTCCGCGACTTACACCGTATGCGTGAAGTATTAACCACAAAAATTGCAATTTTAAAACATACCCACAATCAATATCAAACTCTAAGTAAATCAATTTCCAATTTGAACTGATTGAAAATCGTAGAAAAAGAAAAAAACCTAGCAAATTGAAGAATAACAAAACGAGAACAGTGAGAAGACCAGAAAAGAAAACTTTTCAAAACGAATTCTATTTTCTCGGAATTTTTTACAGGGTGACCCAAAAGTTCTGTCGATGGAAAAACACATCATAACTTCAGAAAAAATCGTTCATTCAAAAATTCGTTAATAACATTTTAAACAACGCAAAATTTGCTACAGCATATCACAACAATTTAAAGAACTTTCAGTTTCAAATTGTTTCAGTAAATTAAAATTGAACGAAAAAATTGTATTGATTGATTTTAATTTAATTTAATTTGCATGAAAAAATTGAGTTTAAACAATATTCTTAAAAATGTTTTTTTAGTGACTTTTATTGACGTTAAACATACAAAAAATAACAACAAGAACTATCAAATAGCCGGACTAGACAGTTAAATAATTTTGTCTCGTGTCAGCGGCTCACCTCGAATTTTAAACAATTTTCCCGATAAATTCAAATTAATTCCAAAAATGTGCGAATTCCGCGCAGTATACAATGTGCGTGAGGAAAAACTCTCAACGACAAAAATTGGCGCGTTTCAGTTGGAAACGTACTCAAAAGCGCGATTTTTTTCAATCGTGTCAGCCAGTGGGCTCAAAATCCGAGAACTTTTTTGAGTGGAATTACGAGTTGGCCAGACCCAATCCCCACTCGTCGGCTCACTGCTTTCAATACAACTACGTTAATTTTTCAATTTCTACCCGATTGATTCAACAGACACTCATAACAGATACTACAACGACATGCGGTGTGCAGTTTCTGTAACAATGTCATTAACAACGTCATCTCAGTAACAACACGTAGACCGGTTGGCAACAAAAAAAAACAAGAAACAATGAAGTTAACTGCTTTCCAATAAGAAATAAATGAAAAATTTAGAATCTGTCCAGAAAAAATACTTGAAATTTGTGTTCACGCGCTGTAGGATTCCGTATCCTGGCCACGAAGGAGCTTTGCTGCTCCTGAATGCTTCCACTCTTGCCAACCGCCGACATCTCGCCAGCCTATCTTTTGTCTACAAAGTTTGCCTTCCTACACACCTTTTCCAATCCCCTCTTGTATGTGTATGTAATTTCTTGAATAATTTGTAATACTGATTGTGTGTAAATGGATTAAAATTAAATTAAAAATGGTTTTTTAACACTTTGTTGGATGTAGGATGCAGTTGGCCCTTTGCAAAATTGTAGTTCACTACCACAAGAAGATAATTTTACAAAATGCACATAGCGCCAAGTTGTAAAGAATGTAAATAATTTTTGTCGTTTTAGGTTATTTTATTCTATGCGTTTGATTGAAATTCCATCATTCCGTGCCATTTGGCGCACTCCGTTGAAGATAATTCAAGTAATAAACGATCATTAGATCATAAGTGTAAATAAATTAAAATTAAAAAATCATTTTTCAAAAAACAAATTTCTATGAATTAGAGATCATACTGAAGAATTATCGAGAAACTTTAAAATTGAAGAGACTGCGGCATATTGCATAATAAAATTGTGTCAAAATAGTTATTAGCCAACAACATCGCCCTCCGCCTGATTCTTCGCCATCCACCTGATTCAATCACCAGATCTATGAACATTTTCCGCATTAAACCTGTTGCCCGTAAGACATCCAGATTCCTGAACCACTTCTCTAACAGTGTCATATCTAAGTGGAACTCGCTCCCCGAAATTATTGTCCTGGCGAAAAACTCGAAGATCTTTAAATCCAGAGTGAATTTATGTTTGTAAATATAGTTGCTCCTCGTCCATCCTTCTCTTCTTCTCTGTCTCCTTTGGAACGGGTTTTCATTTGGGGATATACACCCTCCGTCGCACTATGACTGTAATTTAACCTGTCTTATGTAATGACTCTGTGTATAACAAATTAAATTAAATTAAATTAAACATAAACAATTAACATGTAATAGTTAGAAAATTAAACATTACCAACATTAAACAACACCACCAAAAAATTCAATTCTCATTTTGTTAATTCTGTTTACTTGAGATCAATTTGGAAAGAGACATTTCTATTTTAACATACGAAAAAAACATTGAATGAAATCATAAGTTAATCGTGACAAGACCATGCGTGTTCCGATAAATGTAGGCCCGAGCCTCTTCTTCCACAGTTGGAAAATGAGAAAATGAAAATTGTTTAGAAAATATAAACTATCCTCGCAGAATTCAAAAACAATTCTCTGGCGAACCAGGGTTCACAGTGCAAAGGTCCTCGTAACTTCAGGGCCCGGGCTGAAAGCAGTTCTTTGAATTATTGTGTTGATCAAAACAGAAAATATTCTCTCTTTCACTCGTTTTCAAAAAAAAATTCTAATGAATTAAGAACAATAAACCTTTGTTTTAGACTGAATTGATTAACTGGAACAGAGATTTATTTATTTTGGTCATTTCTTTGTCATTGAGCAACAATAACCAACAATGACCAATTATAACCCAAAAATTAAATTGTGTTTTTTGTCACTTTTGATCTCGGCCTCTTAAAATTTGTACAGCTGCAGCAAGATAAGTTTAAAAATTTGCAAATTTGATTATTTGTCCAAAAATTTTCTAAATCCATTTGGTCGATCAAATAATGCAAACAATTTGATTTAAAAGTAAATATTCAAAACAGTTAATTTCCAATATATTGATGTTAAATCTATTATGACCGGGATAACTCAAAAATGTTCCAAATCGCTTGTTTCAATTAATTACTATTTCAACAAAAGCTATGCATGTCTCGAATAACTCTGATAATAACTAGGATAATATGCATTATCCAGAGAACTGTACAACTCATGTTGAACTCTTGACTTTTTTAGCTTTTATCATCAAAAATTGAGAATTTTGTTTAAACTTTGTCTAAATTTTGGTCTAAATTGTCTAAATTTTGGTGTGTTCTTGAAGAGTCTTTTTTTGGATCAACAAAAATTATACCTTATAGTTTTGCTTTAAAGAAAATCAAAATTTGCAAGCAAGCAAGCAATTCTTAGGAATCACTAGGAATTTATCATTTTTCAAAAAACAAATTTCGATGAATTAGAGATCGTAACGAAGAATTATCGAGAAACTTTAAAATTGAAGAGACTGCGGCATATCGCATAAACAACAAAGATTAAAATGGTGTGAAATTGGTATTTAGTTATAAGCCAACAACATTGTTGTACCACTTAATTCTGTTTACTTAAGACCAATTTGGAAAGAGACATTTCTATTTTAATATACGAAAAAACATTGAATGAAATCATAAGAAAATTTCCACAAAAAAACTAATGATACTGTTGAGAGTATATAAGTAGTTAACTCATAACATATTTAAGAAAATAGTACAATTATTGTTAAAACATCACTGAGCAACCCATTTTTGGAATTCAAAGTGCAAGGAATCCATTTTCAAATGTTCAACAGCTCTTATCGATAAATGTGTTCGTAAAAGTAAACAACTACAGTAGACAAGTTGACAAAAATGATTTTTTAGATTCCTCTTAATTCTGCATGCTTAAAAAACGATAAGATGCGCAAAATCCTTTTATAATATTTTATTTTATTTTATAAATTAAAAGATGCATTGGTGGCTTTGCATGCGCTAAAAATGCGCTAAAAAGGGAGATTTTTTATTGACGTGAATGACGAAGAATAGCAATTACCCCTTGAATACAAGGAATACGGTATTGTCAGATGAGGAAACACAAAATTTAAATAAAATAGTGCAAATCATTTGCCTCAAAAGTGGGATGCTCAAAAATTAGTTGAAGTTTTAAATGAAAAGGTAAGTTGAAGTTCAAAAATAAATCCAATATGATGTAGCGGCGACTGTTCACAGATAAAGGATGCGCAACACAGCTGATGTATGTTAACTGAATTCCTTTGACTCGACTGCTAGGATCAAAAACACAAAAATTTCAATTTTTAAAAACTTTAAAGTTTAAATGGATTAGACATGTTGCTACAATCTTGGAACGGAGTGTCGTTTCTTTCCAAATTTCGCTGACTACATTGATTTCAAACGATAAAACGTTTTGATAGAAAACTCAAGAAACTCAAGAAACGATGCAAATATGAGTTCACTATAAGAGCGAATATGAGAGCTCCAAAAATTCAATTAAATTGAAGCTGGTTTTGTTCAAAATTAACAAAAATGAAGTAACTTTTCAAATCTCATTTGGAACAAAATCTCAATCTCATTGATTTCAAAAAAAAGAATAATTAAGAAGAATTTAAGTTTTATTGTCTTTATCTCAAAATTAATGTTTACAATTTCTAGGTTTAAAAAAATCAGACGACCAAAAAGCTATAAAAGTCTGAAACTATGTAAAGTTCTTTAAAAATGTAAAGTTCTTGTAAAGTTTTTTCTTTAAAAATCGATTTAAAAAAATTTTTTGTTGCAAAATATTCGAGAGTAAAATTTAAGTTAAAATAGGATTTAATTCAATTTAATTTAAAAAAAAATTCACAATTAGTTTTGCGTTAAAGATCAAAATTTGCAAGCAACTCTTCTTTATGACGAGACTCACTAGGAATTTATTATTTCAAAAAAACAAAATTCGATGAATTAAAGATCGTTCCGAAGAATTATAGAGAAACTTTAAAATTGAAGAGACTGCGGCATATCGCATAAAGAATAAAATTGTGTCAAAATGGTATTTAGTTACTACCCAACAACATGGTGGTAGTACCGACAAAAAACTCTATTCTCGTTTTGTTTTATTTTATTTTGCGATGCGTAAAACTAAGATCGAGGAGGAAATCAAAAATGTATTTTCACCAATATGGATTGAACTGGACTCAATTTCTCACAAAACCACAAAAATTATTTAAATGAAGACAAGACAATGTTTTTTGTTCAACAATACGTTTTTTCAGATGAAGTACGTTCGTGCAGAAGGACGTTTCATAAGAATTCACACCTAAAGACGAAGACGCTCACATTTATAAAATTTTATCGTTTGGCCGCTTGAGCGCTGAAAATTGGCGTTTAGGCTTTCAAAACATTAGGAAAAAATCGAAAATTGTGCTTTGCAATCGACAATTTCAATTGTCCCGCCCGCGTTCACTACATGCGTAGCATCTACAAGCAGAGATGTTCGGTTCCGGGTTCGGTCCCGGTTCGGTTCGGTTTTTACCGGTTCCGGTTCCGGGTACCCGAAACTTTCGGTTCGGTTCCGATTTCTATTGACAGTTTGGTCTAATCACGAGGTACATTCGTTCGCAATTACCAAATGTAACGTATGTTTTCTTTATTAACTGATTAAACTTTCCGGATCCGGTTCGGCTCAGGTTTTAATCCGGTTCCCGTTTGCGTCTCGGTCCGGTTTCGGGTACCCGAAGATTTTCGGAACGGAACATCTCTGTTTACAAGCCACAATGAATTACGGCAATTGTAATTCTTTTATCACAAAACACGTATATTGATTTTCTTGATCAGATCAATTCGATATTTCATACAGCACTGTCCAATGGCATGGCCATGCTCAAATGAACAAAAATGATTTTAATTGATTTGACTGAATACTACTGATACTTGCAAAAAATTATTGGAGAATCGACAAACAAATAATGCAAAGATTTTTTGTAGCTTCAATTCCTAATTGACAGAATTAAAATAATTAAAGATTGTAATAATTACACATTAAATTTGATTGTTTAAAATTAAAAACAGAAGAATGCAACTCAACTAATAAGAACTTCAGAAACTAAAAAGTAATTCCTATCCATTATCAAAAATGAAATAAAAAAGAAAATATTCCCAGGAAGTAAAACATAAAAGCATTTACAGTCCACTTGAAACGATAACATTAAGCAATTTGAATTCTTTTAATCACACATATGCATTTTGAGCTTCTCTTAACCGGATCTTCTTTCATTCTTCCTTCTATCGCCTTCTAATCGTCGCTCTTCTTCGTCATCGTTGCCGTCGCTGCCCTAGTCCGTCCCATCGCCTTCTTCTTCTGGCTTGGAACGAGATTCTTTGCTTCTTCGCGACCGTTAAAGTGGGCGATCAACTACAAACTCCAAACTTTATGTGTAATTATCAAAAATTGACCCACAAAATCAAGTCGATAGTCTTCAACGTAAACGTCATAGAAATGCTGCGCAATGCCTTCGTGTTTCAATCCTGCGTATTCAGCAATTTTCGCGAAATCCTTTCCAAACATTAAGAATCCATCAACGACCATTTCCTTGTTGTAGGTGCCCGGTTCCAGCTCCATCTCCCAGCGCTTGTTCTCATCGTTTTCCACAAAGAAGCAGTTATCGTGGGGCCTAAAGTTCTCAAAAATAGCTCAAATAGTTTGTGGCCGCCTACACAGTCTCAGTCAAGCTGCTGTGCTTGCTTTCCACGATGTTCGGCCAGAATCCTTTGGGACAGTTGGCGATCTCCTTCAGCTGCAGCTCTTCCTCCTCTTTCTCCACTTTGTCCAGTTTGAATAAATACAAATTGAGGTCAAAGTAGAAGGAATTCTCGTACTTCTCCTCGGGTTCCAGTGCGATTGGTTCGAATCTTACGGTACTTGGTCGATAGCGCTTCGTCATCCTAAAAACTCTATCATTAAGCTATGTATGGATTACGGTAGCTACTTTGCGTAGATATCGCAAGGAGGACAGAAGATCTGTGTTCCGCGATAGTCGCATTTTTGCTCCGATTTGTAGAGATTAACGCGGCAGTTGGCGCATTCGCTGCGGGTCAATATTCGAGTGTCGTCGGTGCTGACCCTTAAATCAAAGGTTATTTTTGACTGAAACAGGATGCCAGGAGAGAACCTCATCAGTGTAGGGCAGATGGTGTTGGTGTTGAAGCAGATCTTCTTTTTGAGGTCGTAGTAGCGACCAACACATTCATTGACCGACCGAGAGATCACCTGAAATAGTGCTCCGTTTCAATTCTAGGATCAAAAATTACTGCTTGCATTAAATGCTTGCTAATTGATTGTTTAAAGACCAATAAAGCGAATCGCACTTTGACCCATCTTTGACGTTGAAAATATTGCGTTAAAAATTTGCGACCAAAGGCTATAAAATTACCTTAAAACATGTGTTTTTTGACCCGCCGCTGTATTTATTTTTGCGGTCGAAGAAGCGACCAATGACTGTGAGAAGACACCAAAAATGTAACTGTGAGATCACCTGAAAAAGTGCGCTCTGGTCACTTTTTTAAGCCTTAAAAACTTGTCAATTAATTGCTCAAATACACAATAAAGTAAATTGCACTAATGCTTTGACCCTGTAAATTAAATTAAATAAACAAATTTTACAACGTTTACAACATCTAAATATTCGAATGGTCAGGTCTACACTAAATTACCGTAATAAATTACCGTATTGAGAAATTGCTAAATTACTTAATGCAACTATAAAGCAGTACATTTTAGAAGCAAAAGGTGCAAAAAATTTAAACAATTAGAAATCCACTCCGGTCGCAAGATAGCGCAAAATTTTATGTTTAGAGACACAGTTTTAGCGAAATTCTTCCCAACCGGTCAATTTCTTTAAACGACAGGCACCCCGCAAAAATTGCCAAAAAAACTTAAATACCCAATAATGTTAATTGCATTGATGCTTTGAGCCAGTAAATAAAATAATATTAATCTAAAAAATTACGATCGTTTGAATAGCTAACAGTTTGCTTAATTAACTGCTTAATTCAAATTTAATATTGTGCATTTATGATTCAAAACAGGAAGACAAAAATTAAAAAAAAAATCAATTTAAACTCCGTTTTTGTTAGAAGATTAAGTTACAAAAAACTTAACAAACTATTTAAATTCAATGTAAATTCAAAATAAAATCTAAATACATATGAGTTATTCTTTTTAAGGTGTAGACCCGCCGCTGTATTTCTTTTTGAGGTCGCAGTAGCGACCAGTGACTGTGAGATCACCTGAAACAGTGCGCTCTGTTCATTTTTTAGCCTTAAAAACTTGGTAATTCATTGCTTAAATACTCAATAAAGTAAATCGCATTGATGCTTTGACCCAATAAATGAGACAAAATTAATCAAAAAATTTACGAAGTTTACGTAACGAAGCTAAATATTCGAATGGTCAGGTCTACACTCAATTACCGTGATAAATTACCGTATTGAGATTGATTAATTACTTAATGCAATTATACAGTACATTTTAGAAACTGTAAACGCCAAAAATGTAAACAATGAATTAGAAATCCACTTTGGTCGCAAAATTGCGCAAAATTTTAGTTTTAGAGACAAAGTTTTATTATTTTTTAGAACTAATCCACTACCCCAACCAACTGCTCAATTTCTTCACGAGACAGATACCCACCAAAAATGCGTAAAAAAACTTAAATACCCAATAAAGTATTGCATTGATGCTTTGACCCAGTAGTCAAAAAATTTACGAAGGTATAAAAGCTTAAACATGGCTTACATCTAAACAAGATACAGTGATGGTTGTAAGTATTGATATTAATTCACTGCTTATTGTTAGTACAAATTGAAAGCAGTACATTGCAGAGGTAGAAAAGACACAAAAATAAATTAAAAATGAATTAAAAATGCAATTTGCTCAAAAGATTGCGCAAAATTCGAAATTCTACCCAACCGATCCATTACCCCCTACAACACCACTTTCTTGAAACAACGGATGACATCATCGATTGTCAATTCATTGCTTAAGTACCCAATAACGTACGTTGCATTGATGCTTTGACCCAGAAATAAAATTAATCAAAGAATTTAGAAAAATTAAAAAAAAAAATTTAATTTTTAGATTTTACACAAAATTATCGTAATAAATGAAAACATTGCGTTGAATTAATTACTTTTTGCAAATTCAAAGCAGTACATTTCAGAATTAAAAGGAAGGACAAACATTTTTAGAATTAAAATTTGGTCATTTTTGTTGTAATTTTGTATTTTTTGTTTTAAACATAAAGTTCATTCCTGCAACCGACGCCAACTAGTCATTTTATTTAGACTACAGGTAGCCACCAGAAACGCAGAAAGATAACGGTTAGAAAATTTTAAATTTGAGTGGGTGAATCAAGACAAAATTACCACGACAAATTGAAGCACTGAGATTATTTAATTGCTTGATGCAGAGAGGGAGGCACAAAAATGTAAAAAAAATCAATTAAAAATCCACGTTGGTTACATATAATTTTAAACAAAATAGATGACAAAAGCTTCAAACAATATGCCAGTTAAAATCGCGTGAGAGTGACTTCAAATACATAAAGCCGAAGAAAGCAAATTGATTCTTTTTATTGCAAATCTTTGGCACAAAACTTTGAATATTTGGCGTACAACTATTTTTACCTCAAACCTCAAAAACTTGCCAATTAAACTTGCCAAACTTGCTTAAATAATCATTAAAACAAATCGTCTCGGTGCTGTGCTGAATCGTCTGTGAAATAAAATTAATCAAAAAAATTTGACGCCTACAATAGCTAGATATTTAAATGCTTTAGATCTACTGCACAAAATTACTGTGCTGCTGTGAATTATTGATATTAATTAATTGGTTAATACAAATTCAAAGTTAGCCCGAATGTTAGCCCGAACAAAAATTTTTAAAAAATCAAGTAAAAATCGGTTACATGATTGAAAATTGAAAAATTGGTGGCAAACGACAAGAAAACCTCGACAAACAATATTGTACATTCAAATAATGAACTAATCTAGATAAGAAAGGCTTCAAACACTTGCCAGTTGTGCAATGCGATCGCGTGACCTCACGCGACCTCACGATATATGTATAACCTGAAGTTCTCAAAACAAAGAAAGTATTTGCTTATTACCTAATCATTTTGAATACGCAAAAATTACGATTACAAAAATCCACGATTTTGAATGCTAAACTTTCTATTGATTAGAATTGCGCCTAAAAAAAACGCCTAAAATTTCTAAATTCTTAAAATCTAAAATCTAAACGCTTCTTAAAATATTTTTCTTCAAATCAAAAATAAAACATTTTTAAAAATAATTTTTTTACTTGCATGGTTTTCTAATGGCGCTGGAAAACAAATTAGAGCGGCACAAAAATATTGAATATTTGGTATAGCGCGAAAAAAACTCTTAGACATTGTACGCCTTGCGCAGTTGTGTCAAATGTTCATTGAGTTGACATTGCGTGTGTGTGATTGGACAAAAAATTGGAAATTGAAATTCTAAACTCACCGCTTTCTTTGAAATTTTAGCGAAATTCTTCCCGAACCGATTCAATCCTCCAACCAACGCGTCATCTTCAGCCTTTGTAAAACTCGTGATTTGAAATTCTTCAAAATCCTCCTCTACGCGCTCGAGCGCCCTCGCCAGATTGTACTTGTGACGATAGAGCGATCTCATTGCCTTAAATATCACATTTAACGCAAGATCGCTTCAAAAATGCTCACCAAATCAACGCCCACGCCCATGTGCCTCCTACAAACTGTCACGTAATCGTCGAAATCTTTGCACAGGATCCGCTGCCTCTCATGCGGCAGCCACCAGCATTCCTCCCGCTCGATTTCTGCATCGCGCTCTCGATTTGACGGTGTTTTGAAGTCAGCGATATCGACGACATTCGCTTGGTTCTGTGCGGAGTTTTTGGTGCATTTAAGCTTGGTGCTCTGTTTCTGGCCTGAAATCTCCGTCCAAAATCCAAAAAATAGCTAGAAAGACAAGATTTTACCTTGAGTCTGTAGACGGCGACTGCTACGTCTCGTAGAAGACATGGCCATTCCACTAGTTACTTCCTCCCTGGCTTTGTCAACAATTGCCTAAACTTGAAGTATTTCGCAAAGCAAAAATCCTTTAAAATCACCTGAAATTCCATCTCTTGGGAGGTGATAAAACCACCGTAGTTCTCAGCGTTGTTCGTCTTACTGCTGCGTCTACCCATTGCTGCTTTTCTGAAAACACAAAGATGACGACGTTCGCGGATGAGCGACCGTGGAAGATAATCCGTTAAAAGCATTCTTTTCAGTGTAAAAAGAAAAGATAATCTTGAAAATCATTGGGTGGAGCTCAATCCTACGCCTCTCATTCCTACGTCAAAAATAGAACGAAATTGCGTAAATTCTTTATCTTTGTGCAAAAATAATTTGTTTTTATAATTGAACGTGAAATGAAGAATTGATTGATGTTTGGTAAAGAAAAAATTCAAATCAAAACTCCTCAAAAATTTGTAAGAAATTTAGAAGAAATCTAATTGAATAATTGTCTAAAGGCGTCTAATTGATCTTTCGTCTAAAGAAATGTAAGAAACTATATTTTTATCTTTAGAGCGGAAATGCAAAGCCAATGCTTGCTGTGGTGCGACCCGGGCCCAACATGTACTGGCTCTGGGCTCATGGCAGGACCCATGAAAAAGAGGTATGAAAGTTGGTCTGGGCCCGATCGTTAGACTGTTAGATGTGCAAAACGTAAGGTTTGACTAAACCAAAACAACTAGTTGACACATTTAAAAGTTCAATTCTTTGACAAAATTGTTTTTTATCGTAAACAAAAAACAAAAAAGACATTTGGCGTCTAATTGAGGTCTAATTGAGGTAAATTGAAATTCGAATTAAAACAAACTCCGCAAACAAATTTATTATCGGAAAGTCGGAAATCCGAGCAAAAAAATCTTATCTCAATTTTTAGTTGGATTGTCATGTTTACTCAAATAAACTCGTTTTCGTCGTTTAAGTTTGCGAAAACTTTTAGAGCGCAAACTGCAAATCATTTAAAATTAATTGAAGATCCTATCAAAAAAAGAAAGAGATTAGAGCGAAAACAAATACATAGAAGAGCGATCGAGGCGGTTTATCTGCGGGAAGAATAACGGACAAAGAAAACGTACAACAAAAATCAGTTTTTTTTATCAGTAAACGTGAAACCAAAAAGATGTTCTGAAAAGATTTTTTTGAAATTTAATTTGAAGTTTAGCAAATTTCAAAATGTAACTAGCAAAAATTTGTAGTTTTGCGTTGGCGACATTTGCCGAATTTTGAAAGTAATCCGCAATTACTATGACTGCAGTATGAAGCCACCACAAAAAAGTGCAAAAGCGAGGTTGGCGTTGTAAAAGAGGTATTTTTTTATAGCAATTAAGCAAAAGCAAAAGAATACGAAGATGACGACGCGCAGAGGAAGCTGCGCGAAAACAAATAGAAAAGCGATCGAGGCAGGTAATCCGTTAAAAGCATTCTTTTAAGTTTAAAAGAAAAGCACAGATTATCTTGAAAATCATGGGGTGGAGCTACATCTCACGATCAAAAATAGAAAGAGATTACGTTCATTGTTTATCTGTGAGCAAAAATATTTTGTTTTTATCATTGAACGTGAAATGAAGAATTGATTGATCTTTGGTAACAAAAAATTCGGTTCAAAACATACTCCGCAAATGGTTGTGTTGTGCAATTCTGCAAAAAACTTAGAATTTATCTTTAGAGCGGAAATGCAAAACCAATGCTTGCTTGCAACAAACTCCACAAATAATTGTATTATGAACAATTTTGTGTTATTATCGGAAAGAAGGAAATTTAAGTTTAGCAAATTTCCAATACTAACTGTTCGTATCTCTTGGGAGGTGATAAAACCACCGTAGTTCTCAGTGCTGTTCGTCTTACTACTGCGTCTACCCATTGCTGCTTTTCTGAAAACACAAAGATGACGACGTTCGCGGATGAGCGACAGTGGAAGATAATCCGTTAAAAGCATTCTTTTCAGTGTAAAAAGAAAAGATAATCTTGAAAATCATGGGGTGGAGCTCAATCCTACGCCTCTCATTCCTACGTCAAAAATAGAACAAGATTAGGTAAATAATTTGTTTTTATCATTGAACGTGAAATGAAGAATTGATAATTGGCAAAAATAACGGCATGTTTTATCTGCTTGAAAAATAACGGACAAAGATACCATACGACAAAAATTATTGTTTTTTTTTCTTAAAAATTTAAATCTAAACAAACTCCACAAACAATTGTGTTATGAAGAAATTTATGATATTATCGGAAAGACGGAAATTCAATTTTTCAAAAATTCAAATCAAAACATTTTCCGCAAATGATTTTGTTGCGCAAAGTCCGCAAAAAATTTAAATTTCATCTTTGAAGCGGAAATGCAAAAAAACCAATTCTTGCTGTGGTGTGACCCGGGCCGAACATGTATGAAGGCTGGCCATGGGCTCATGTCCGGACCCATGAAAAAAGGCAGGCAAGTTGGCCTAGGTCCGCGTTTGGGCCCGACCGTTAGACTGTTAGATGTGCAAACGTAAAGAGTTTGTGTGCGAGACAAAACCAAAACAACTAGTTGCTACATTCGTTGCTACTTCGACAAAAATCTGTGTTTTTTTATTAGTGAACGTAAAACAAAGAAGACTTTTGGCGTCTAATTGATCTTTGGTAAATAACAATTGCAATGAAAACAAACTCCACAAATAATTGTATTATGAACAATTTTGTGTTATTATCGGAAAGAAGGAAATTTAAGTTTAGCAAATTTCCAATACTAACTGTTCGTATTGACCTGTCACCAGCAAAAAATGTTATCTCAATATATAATTGGATTGTCATGTTTACTCAAATATACTCGTTTTAGTCGTTTAAATTTGCAAAAACTTTGAGAGCGCAAACTGCAATTCACTTAAAATTAGTTGAAGATTGAAGCTAAAGTGAGGGACATTGGTGTTATCAAAAAATAAAAAGAGATTACAACATTTTTTACCTGCGTGCAAAAGTAACGGGCAAAGATACCGTAATACAAAAATCTTTGTTTTTTTTATCAGTGAACGCGAAACAAAAAAGTCTTTTGACGTCTAAATCTTTGGTAAAGAAAAAATTGAAATCAAAACTCCGCAAATCCTAAGCTCAATCCTATGCCTCCTATCATTCCTAGGCCAAAAATAGAAAGAGCTTACGTCAATTCTTTATCTTTGTGCAATAATAATTTGTTTTGTGAACGTAAAATGACGAATTGTTTTTAGTAAATTAGAAATTAGAAAGAATTCGGATCAAAACTCCGCAAAAATTTGTATTATGAAGAAATTTATATTTTTATGTTCAAAGCGGAAAGTTTTTGTCTAATTGAAAACTTCAAATAAAAACTAATTCCAATTAATTCCAAAAAAAAACAAATACAATTCCGCATTCCGCGTTTATGAAGAATTTTATGTCACTATCGGAAAGACGGAAATTCAAGTTTAGCAAATTTCCAATACTTACTCTTCCTATTCACTCATTACTATCAGCAACAAAAATTCTCTTTAATTGGATTGCCATGTTTACTCAAATTAACTCGTTTTTGTCGTTTTAATTTTGATGACGAATTGATTTTAGTAAATTAGAAATTAGAAAGAATTCGGATCAAAACTCCGCAAAAATTTGTATTATGAAGAAATTTATATTTTTATGTTCAAAGCGGAAAGTTTATGTCAGTGAAAGACGTCTAATTGGAAAAGAAAAATTCAAATAAAAACAAATTCCGCATAATTGTTTATGAAGAATTTTATGTTACTATCGGATAGACGGAAATTCAAGTTTCCAATACTCACTCTTCCTATTCACTCATCACTGTCATTAGCAAAAATTCTCTTTAATTAGCTTGTCATGTTTATTCAAATAAACTTTTTTTCGTCGTTTTAATTTGTAAAAACTTTGGGAGCGCAAACTGCAATTCACTTAAAATTAGTTGAACATTGAAGCTAGAGTGAGGGACATTGGTGTTATCAAAAAATAGAAAGAGATTATTCGTTGCTTTTTTTGACATTTTTGACGTTGACACATTCGTTGCTACTTCGACAAAAATATTTGTTTTTTATTAGTGAACGTAAAACAAAGAAGACGTTTGGCGTCTAATTGATTAAAGAAGTAAAGAAAAAATGGAAATCAAAACTCCGCAAATAGTTGTGTTGTGATGAAATTTGTGTTATTATCGGATTAATGTGCTTTTAAGGCGCAAATCTACGTTCAGCAAATTACCATTTCCAATGTTTGCTGTTCCAAATGACTAACCGCGTCAATAGCAACCGCGATCAGCAAAAATTTGTAGCTCAACATTTAAATGGATTGTTATTTTTATTGCTTGTTATTGTTGAAGCCGATGAGTTAGTCATTTGAATAAACGAAATCAACCCGACTCATATGTGTTGATCTGCAGACAATTACTAAGACTTTGTTCTTTGTTCGTTTAAATTTGCGAACAGTGCATGATATCAAAAATTGATTGCTTTGATACAGTAAACCTTAGACCAAAATTAAATTTCAGATATTAAAAAAACAGAAGCCGAATTCGAAAAATTAAATATATATTGTCATTCTTTTCTGATTTATGTAAACTGCTGTAAACGTGCAAAGGTTGGCTGTTGACAAAAAATTCAAAAAAAAAAAACGAAAAACGAAGAAGAAAGAAAAATTGTATTTAAAAAAGTTTTTGTCAATTGTAAAGTTTATTTTCAGAGTATTTTCAAGTTTAGCCCAAGACTAAATTAGTTGTAAAAAGAACACCATCTAACCTAACCAACTTAGCAATGGTATTTAGCCTCATTCAGCCTCATATAGCGTCAGAAAATCAAAAATTTATTTTTGCTTTTTTGCAAGTTCTATTTGCAAAACTCATTAATCTAACTAACTTAACCTAGCAATGGAAGCCGGTTTACTACTCAAATCAGCAAAAATAAATTTGTTTAAATAAATTTTAACTTAAATTAGCGTCAAAATTCGTTTAAAAACAAAACTTTGCTAAAAAAAACGCTGAAAATCCGGCTCACGATACAATAGGAAAAGCGATATTTGCGATAACTGCGCTCACAAAAATTGTTTGCTTTGCTTGTTTGCT
This sequence comes from Steinernema feltiae, assembly GCA_007213375.1. Lineage (NCBI taxonomy): Eukaryota > Metazoa > Nematoda > Chromadorea > Rhabditida > Steinernematidae > Steinernema > Steinernema feltiae. The sequence goes on along the minus strand of MQUG01000349.1, from coordinate 129,546 downwards.
AAAAAATCGAAGAAGAAAAATTTTTTAAATTTGAGATTGAATTAAATCTCTTAAAAATGCTTCTAATTAAAGCTGATTTGCAAACGCGTTAACATAGGGAGCCTACTTTCTTCTCCATCTTTTATCAAAAATAAACCTTTTTTTTACAATTTTTCAACTTGCATTAGTAAAAGTCAGAATTTAAAAACGCTGAAAATCTGGCTCACGATACAATGGAAAATGCGATATGGCGTGGCTTCTATAATTAGAGTAATGCACAAGCCTGGCTTAGTGAAATTAGGCGCAGCACACAAACAACCTGCGCAGGTGTTGTGGTTACCTCAAACCGCAGCTCGTATCGGACACACGCCATACAGGCCCGTTCAACCTGTGACTGCAGATCGCCGACGGCAGCAAAGGGCAGCTCAAGTGCAAAATTTATAGCGATGAGCGTCTCGGTCTCGTCGCCTGCACGCCGACGTTCGTCGCACCCACGACTCAAACAGGAAAATGGAAAATTCAAATTTTGTACGTTCCAATCAATCTATATGGCTTAGATTGGCAATTAAAGACGCCTCTGACCAACTGCTCCGTGCTAATCAACAAGAGAAACTTAAAATGACGAAATTGAGACGCAAAAACAACGCGCGCACTTCCTCTCGCTCGGCGGCCGCAAACGGCGATGTCGATTTTGTCGTTTCTGTGGTCGTCGCCGCGCGCGATGGCGACGGCGACGTTGCTGGCGGGCGAGAAGGTAACGCGGCAAGTGCGAAGGGGCGGTGCCGGCTGCAGCGAGGGACACACGAATGATACGCAACCACCGCACAAGCAGGCGACCACGGTGGTCAAAGGTAGGAATGCGAGTAAAATGGAGACGTATGAGTCACCATAAATTGGAATTTTAAATCATAGCCAAATCTGTCTCGTTTTAAATTGTTCTACCTGTTTTAGTAGATCAAACGATGCTGACTAGACGGTAAAAGTAAAATAATTTCGTGTTCGTGGCAACGCTTTAATGTGTATTCACCACCGACAAAAAGAAGAGCGGTATGTACGGCTTTCATTACATCTCTTCCGGGCTCAAATGGTTAGGCTACAAAAATTTAAAGTTTAAAACTTAGCCTCATCACTAGTGTGCCAATAGTTCGACCATCTTGAAAACACACTCCCAATTAAAAAGAATAATATGCGATTTCTATAGAAAAATATAAAAGAATCAAAAATTTTCAAAACGAAATTCTAATTTATCGGATTTATTCCATCGATTCAGTTCAGAATCCAGCGATCTGTGCGGCGCAGTCTCATTACATCTCTTCCGGGCTCAAATGGCTAGGCATCACGCACAAATTAAATTCAAAGTCTAAAACCAATATTGATCAAATCAGTATTGTGCCGTAAACGAAAACGAATAACGAAAAAATCTCACCCGCAGACAAATGTACCATGTGCTACGCTCAAAAACAAATACAGAACAGAGAGTAAGATGGGTATGTATCAGCCACAAAAATGCAACGTTCAAAACATGGTCACATCAATCACATCGCCTTCTACCTTCTTGAAAACACACATACTGGCAACGCTTTAATATGTATTCACCATTAAAAGATTAATTTTGCGCGATATACCACGTGCGTGAGGGAAGATGCTTTCAAAGACAAAAATTTGCGCGATTGAGTTGAAAATTTACTCAAAAGTACGAATTCTTTTCAAATCAAGGCAGCGAAAATCGAGAAATCGAAAATAGAGTCATACTGCTTTCAAAAATGTATATCAATCAGTATTTTCTTTGCGGTTAATTGATTTTACGTGTTTTTCTGAATTGTATCGCGTTCGATCACTTGCATCGGCATCGCACGCTTGAACATAAAAAAAACAATACAACGAACAAAGTTTTACTTTACAACAAGAAACAAATGAAACAGATGAAACGCGAAAAGAGGAAATTGGGGAGAGATTCAATCAGTTGTGTTCAAAAATCTCGCATTTTCGGCTTTGAACATGCAAGTAAAGGCAAGTTGTATCCTGTCATCCACGATTGACCAGCGCAATTCAACTTCACGTGGCTCTAACAATATTTTTGGAACTTTGAACGACGATCGCTTCAGGACCCAGCATCGATTTAAACAATTTTTCTAATAATTCAATTGTTAGGTTCGAACAGCACGACAAAATCTTAATGTTGCAATTCAATCAAAAAAAATCAGCGTGATATTCAACACACCCTCGCAATACTACAAATAACGGTAAAATAATTTCGGCTCGGCAGGTCGACTTGAATTTTGAACAATTTTCCGAAAATTTGACAAAATTTGGATTAATATCAAAATATACCATGTGCGTATCAAATTTTCGTATCAGCTATCAAAAATACGCGAATTAATTATACCACGTGCACTATCAAATACAAAAATTTGCGCGTTTGAGTTGAAAATTTACGCAAAAGTACAATTTCTTTTCAAATCGAGTCAGCGAGTCCGTTTCCAATCACCCGAACAAATGTAAATCAATCAGTATTTTATTTGCGGTTAATTGATTTTACGTGTTTTTCTGAATTGTATCGCGTTGAAATGAAACAAAACGCGAAAAGAGGAAATTGGGGAGAGATTCAAGAGTTTTGTTCAAAAATCTCAAAACTTTGCACGACGATCGCTTCAGGACTTCACACATCCGTTTAAGCAATTCTTATATATAGTTCAAGTGTTCGGGTCCTACAGTAGATGGCTGAAAGGAACGTAAAAAAATGACAAGAAATCACATAATGTTGTAATTCAAACGGAACAATTTGCTGTGAAATTGAAAGCCTCACACCACAAGAAAAAGGCGACGTGCAGCAGTTCTTCAAAAATCCATTTCCAAAAATTCTGAGGAAAACCTAAATACCAAAATGCATACTTATAGAAAAGATCAGCAGTTGTTCACAAAAATTCTGAGCAAAACCTGAAGGTCAAATTAAAATCCAAAAATGCATACTTTCAAGAATTCCTAAATTGTAGAAACGATGGCCGCTGTACCAAAAATACAGATTAAAATATAAATACACAGCAGTTAATTGCTTTGTAGTATAAATTGAATTGAAAAGCAATTGAAAAAAACGCAAAAAGAGGAAATTTGGGACTGAGTTCAAAAATCTCGTTGATGAAAGTAAGTTTTATCCCGGCATCCCTTAACTTTACGATCGATCAGCGCAATTTAATCACACGTGGCAATAACAATATTTTGTAACTTTGAACAACGATCGTTTCAGGACCAAGCATCCTTGACATATAGACATTTTTCTGGATTGTTAACCGAAATGAAGAAACATTACCCATTAACAAAAAAGTTGAATTTACTGTATCGGTTTGTATTGGTTTCGCAAATTTTTGAGAATATCGATATCCATATATAAATATCCATATTTATATATGGATATCGATATTCTCAAAAATTTGCGAAACCAAATGCTTTAAAAAACTCTGAGAAAAACCCAAAGGCCTAACGACAATGCAAAAATTCCTAAATTAAAAGTAAATTTTAAAAAAAAGTAACGACGTCCGTATTTTCCAACGACAAAAATGCAGATTAAAATATGAATAAAGAACATGAATAAAGTTTGATGCCTTGCAATATGTAGCACCCAAAAAATGAAAATTCCACCTTGATCGTTGATCTAAATAGTAATCTGGTTATTCACTCGTCTTTGATTCGTTTACAATGTCGTCAATTGTGTACGTTGTGCGTGATAATTGTTGACTTTAAAATTTAATTGTGTTACCATAAAGGTTTAATTAATTACCCAAGTATTAATTTCGAAATTGCGCGCAAGTTAGAAATCTCACCGTATGCAAAAAATTTAATTTAATTACAGTTTGCTTAAAATCATTTTTCAAACGGTTGTTTTCAAGAATTCTTACAAATTCAAATTTGTTTTTACAAAAAATTTGAATTTTTATCAGAAGCATTACAAACATTCAAAGTAAGCCTTTTTTCTGATTTGAAGAAGCTCGCTCGATCCATGAAATTTACGAAAAACGCGGATAAAACAGCAGAAACTTACACCGATACAGTAAATTCAACTTTTTTCTTCAAGTTGATCGCCATAAGACCTCTAATATTTCTGGTTTAAAAAATTAGGACGCCGCCTTATTTCTGTAACTTAGATCAAACATTCAAAAAAGAAACTTTAAAGTTTAAATGCAAAAAACAAAAATTATAGTAACATAAAAGCGACTCAATCTGGTGAATTTCTAGTGTTATCTGGAATCATTTAATTCATTGTGTTCTGTACAACTTGATAGAGACCAGTGTGTCTCCTTTTTCCAGTGTGTTCTTCAAAATGAAGAAACAGGCTATAAAAACCCCACCGATACCAAAAAACTTAATTCAATTAAAATTAGCTTAATTTTTTTTTGAAATGGGTGTTTCTTATCAAAAATTTGAATTTTATTGTAATACAATGGCTTCTACCAAGTTCTATTCAGCGTTCTCATCACACGAGGACATAACAACAACTGATTAATAGTAGAAAACAGAGTTAAATTGCATGAAGGCTATAGAAAATTAAAAATTATTTTGGCTAAAAAGTGGCTAAAAAGGCTCAAAAGCTAAAAAGAACACCGCATGCAAAAATTTCAATTTAATTTGCAAATTCGAAATTTTTTTGTACAAAAAATTGGAATTTTCATTTCTGTCCATGGTGCCAAGGACATGGGCATGCCAAGAATTTCGTGCAAAAATTCAATTTAAAATTTGAAGACGTAAGTTGACAGAAGCGCAATTTGATTGATTGCAACACAAATGAATTTGGTAAATTTTTGAATCGAAGCAACTAATGTCCTCACTATGCAGGAAATATGACTGATGGCTAGCCCTGTCCATGATGCCAAGGACACCTGTTCTGACGTTTTTGGTATCGTTACGACGTTAGCTTCTACGAAATAAAAAAGGTAAAAAAAGTACATAATTCGACGCAGTTCTTCAAAAATCCATTTCCGAAAATTCCCTCGAGACAAAAATTAAATTTTGTTTTTGAAATAATCTTAATTTTATGCAGAATTTCGCACAAAAATTTAAAATTATAAGACGTAAATCGACAAAATGTGTTTAGAGCGCAAATTTGTACGCTTTGATTCCAACACAAGTACACCCGTCTTGGCGCCTTTATGCCTTTTGCTTTATGTAAGAGCCGAGTGCGGCTGTGCCCGCGGCTTGCGGCAATGTCTATTTAAATAAATTAATCGTCCGCTTTTTCCTCGTGCTCGACGGTGAGCTCATCCTCTAATTTAATTAAAGTTAGCTTCTACGAAGTAAAAAAGGCCAAACACGTGCTTAATGTAAAAATTAGCATTTATTTTATTAAATACTAGTTTTGTGGTTTAAAGCATCCATCGAACGTTTAGAAGAATTCCCCGTCTGCGGCTTCATCCTAACGCAGTTCTTCTCCTTGTCGTTGCATTCAAAGCCGCTCTGACAGCACGAATTGAAGTTTCGGCAGCAATTGGCGTAAATGTAGGGACAACAAGCTGAAAATTGGGCTTTTGACCAAGATCTTGCAACGATTAGCCTACCCCAAGTGCCGCTGCTCGTCTGACAACACGTTTCGTAGATTTTGCACACGCCGGCGTCATTTCCACACACTTGTTGTTCTTTGCTCAGGCCGGAGACGAGGAATAGGCCTGAAATAGTCGGATTAGAGTCGAGGGAATCGATAGAAGCGTACCAGTCAGCAGGCAAAAGGTGAAAAGAGCTCGCATGGTGGGGAAGGAAGGACGCACTGTGAGGTGACAGCGGCGACGCGTTATCAGGGACGATCGATGAAGGAAGAGACGAAATGATTAGATGATTAGAGATGAGAGATTAGTCAGCGCTGATTGAGCGCAGTGATGACATGGGAACTATGCGTTCAAGCTTTAAAGATAACGCTAAAACAAAACATAAATTTCAAGTAATGCTTGAAAAAGTGAACTTTAAACGCTCATATCAAAGTACAATCTCAATTCAAAATGCTGAACCTTCGTTTGCGGTTTTCCAAAGATATTTGAAGGAATGAGATAAGAAAATTTAAAATCAGACTTGATTTAAGCACTAAATTGAATTTATTTAAGCGTTAAAATTTCATATAAATCAAGAACACAATGAAGAACTGAAACTTGAAATTTATTTTGAAGATCAATTGATATTCAAACTTTATTGAAGTACGACGCTGCTCCGATGGAGGGCAATGTTTGTCGGTCCAGAATGTGTGCGAATTCCGTTGCTACCTGCTACCCACCCAACCTTCCACGTTCCTTTCGCCCTCGAAAGTTGGTGGAGGAACGGGGTTGTTGAAGGCTAACAATATAGGTATGGTGGATAAAGGGTACAAATAAGAGATGCGAGAAAAGTGTGAAAAAATGGTCGGTCGTAAAAAAAACTGCGAGATTTCGGTAACCGACTCTGGTTTGTCCAGACAAATAGGCAAGCAACAGCGTGTGAGCTTGAGCATCGGAGTAACCAAAAGGAGCTCTTTTTTCAAGAAACTCGTCGAGAAAGACTCAAAAGTGGTGACTTTCACGTTCACAGGTAACACACAGAGCAATGGCACCCTGCGTCTTGTCGAAGTACGATTCGTACTCCTCACGCGTGTAACCGCTCATGAGATCTACGCCGGGCTTAACGTTAATCTAGCGATTGCGCCCTGGGTTTTATCGTAGTTGAAATAGTCCTCGTACTCCTTGTCTGTCCGGCTAAAGTGCGATTCCTAATCTTCCCTGTGGTAACCCCATTTTGCGCTAAAGCTTCTAGGGTGCGTTGTATCTGAACACCAAAAAACCAATGGCGTGACGGTATGCGAGGAGCATAGCCGGATTCAGTCATTTGACTGTTCATAAAAAGCTGAAATCACAGAATTGGTCACAGAGCTTAGAGACAGAACTCACGTTTGATTGAAGGAGATCCGCGCGAAGAACGAAGGAGCGAAGGAATCGAGCTGAAACGCTGAAGCGTCAATTGATGAAGAATCAAGACTTTACAGCCACGTAAATGTCAGAGGAACGAATGAACAAGCGATGTGGAAGGAAAAAAATTTGCATCGCAGCCGACCATCTCGCTGTGGGACCACTAACCAAATGCGATGCAAATTTGTGGATTCCGGCATACGGCTACGGCGTAGCCAAACGATCAGAAGTCTGATCGTTTCTGCTATTTTTGCCTAATGCAAAATTCGGGAATTTAAATGATTTTATCGATTTCGCTGGTTCTGACATTCAGAATTTGACGAAATATGCTTGATGGTTGATTAGTCATAAACGAATATGGATGTGTGACTGATTGAAGATCGAAAGTCGTTTTTATGCCAAAAAGAATCATTTTGAGAAAAGAAAGACGAAGAAAATCGAAGGAAATCAAGTCCACTGACCGCTGATCGAATGGGTGAAGTTTACAGTACTGGTTGGAAACTTCTCACGTTCGGTTACAAATGATCGGACAGCCCGCGTGCGGTGTATCAATCAATATTGAGTGAATTTGTTGCCATTTTCGACTAGTTTCGAGTGCTAAATCGATTTTTTTCAGGCTCCACCGCCTCACTCAATTACTGTCGACCGCCGCTGAGCACCTTCTGCAATGAAAGGTTGGTTTTAAAGTTCACTGAGGTGTTACATCGTAATTCACTTTTTGCGTTGATGTTCGTTTTACGCTAAAGTGTAAAGTACGCTAAAGAATCGTTAATTACTTTAAAGTAGATTAAAGTAAATGAGCCTCGAGGAGCGATTGTTCAACGTTTAACGTCTTTGAATTTTGAAATTTTCTCAAATATTTTGACGTAAAAGTTGCGATTTTGAATGACGTGACGCCTGTTCTGAGGCATTCGAAACCATCTTCATTCACTCTTTTGTTCCGCTCAACTTCAGAATAGTCTCCTCAAACGGCCTACACGGAAATTAAAATTAGTTGTATTTCGGGAACAAACTCTCCAATATTTTGCGTTTTTGAAGCGCTAAGTTAACAACTAAAACTAGATCTATGCTTGTAGCAACTATATTTAGGAATTTTCCTCAAATATTTCGACGTAAAAGTAATGAGATCAGTTAACCGCTGCTGTTAACAGGTGACGTTTCCGTCTTTTTTCGGGTTTAAACATACACGCATTCGAAACCCTCTTGCTTAACTATTTTTGCTCTCCGTTTAACTTCTGAATGGTCTTGGAAACACATTTTTTAGAGAAGTGAAATTTAACGTTTAACGGCTCTGAAGCGGTCACTTTACAAATAAAAGTAGAATGTATTTAGCGTACTTTCTAAAAAAAATCTAGCTTTCTCGTCTGTGTTTTGCCGAATTTCGAATGCTTTCAAATCTTGACATAACTTGTCGAATTCAGTGACGAATCTCCTTGGTCAACCAATTGAGCCGTTTTATTTCCTCTACGAACAGTGCACTTACACGAATGTTTCTGGAAAGGAAATCAATAAATCTCACTTCCTGGCTGTTGGGCAATGGCCTTACTGCTAACAAAAAACCATCGAAATATCGTTTCAAGAAAAGGTTAGTTTTTAAGTTTTTTCAAGTTCAACTCATTTATTCCAAAGTCGAGGCTGTTAGGCGAGTTCCCCCGCACTTGACTATCGGACACTGGCGCATTAATGCCAATCCAACTTAACCTATAGTAGTCCTATCTGCTCACACGTCCACGAACAGTTTCAATCACAAAGCTTCAACAATTTTCGTTACAGAACGACAATAAGCAGAACATTTGCTTTGATGCTTGTGGTGCTTGATCGAAAGGAAAGTTCCTGGAAAGGAAAGCAATCCAGATCACCAGAATGCAGCGAGTTGTTCTAGCATTCGAACAACCAGCACAACAACCAGATCGTTTCGAAAAAAGGTGAGTTTTTAGTTTTAATTACCACCAAGATCACCAAAGTGTTCAACTCATTTATTGTCGGATTAAATCTGAATGTCGCATTTCGAAAAAATGCGCGGCAAGCGCCGACGCGCGCCAATATGTGTGGTCGCGCTGTTTTTCAACGGGGATTGCCGAGTTGCGCCATGCTAAGTCGAAATGCTCATTCGATGAGAATTGTGATCAGAAGTCAAACTGTTTTCATTGTTCGCGAGATGCTGCTGCGCATTTTGCGCCAAAATTCACGCAAATCGGTGGAATGACCGCAAAGTAGATAGGATATCAATTTTGGCTAATTATAACGCTGAGTTTTGGTGATGAAACACGCGATTATACGTCAATCTGCTTGATTTTCAGGTGTTTTTCATTCAGTAAGTGCATAAAAAGGACCAGGAAGTCCAGAAAAAAGAGCAGCAGCTCATGAAAAAGAAGAAGAAACATGCTGATCTGGCAACGTTTCGTTGTGAGAGCCTGGCTTCAATCCAACTTGTGAGCGGTCCTTTTGATGATCTGCTGCTTTTCGACTTAGCATGGCGCAACTCGGCAATCCCCGTTGAAAAACAGCGCGACCACACACATCGCTCGGGTCCCGTGGCGTTTTTCGAAATGCGACATTCAGATTTAATCCGACAATATTCCAAAATCACGACTGTTAGGGGAGTTCCCCACGCTCTAGACTCGCGCATTAATGCAGATTTTCGTTAATTAATGCTAATTACGTTAATTCATTAATGCATATTTTAAAGATTTTCGTTGCAGAGCACGGCACCCAGCAGAGCATTTGCATCGATGTTCGAACGAAAGAATCAATGGAACAGTTCTGAACAAGTTAGTTCATGCTATTGAGCAGTGGCGCAGAGCAGAGAAAAGCAGATCTACGAGAAAAGGTTGGTTTTGTTACACCAAGATTCCCCATTTTTTGTTAGTGTTTTTCTATACTACAGTTTTCAACTCATTTATTCCTAAATCAAGGCTGTTAGGCGAGTTCCCCACGCTCTAGACTACCGTACTCTCTCGCATTAATGCACTCATAAAGTGCAACCATTGAAATTGGTCAATCCCACCGCGAAGAGTGAAGACACTTCCGCTCATGGCACATAGACGTACTGATTGCATCGATTCTTGTTGCATTGTAAGTCAACAACCGCATACTGCTCTCTGGCGAAAGAAGGGAAGGAAAAATCACCGAAACAGAGCTGCTTAACTGAAGCTTAACAAGCTGGAGCTGGTATTTGAGAACCATTTTCGAATTTTCGATTTTCGAAATTTTCGAAGTACTTGCAAAGTCCGATATAAAGTAAGCGAACAGCATAGGAAATACTAAAGCGTAGTGTTGCAGTTGGTCGGAAACAGACTCACCATATCGCCCATTTGACTCCTCAGCGACCGATGTAGGTTCTTCGAGATGAAATGGACACAGGCAAAAGGATTAACGAAGGATCCTAAAGTTGCTGTTAACTAAACAAATCTTAACGGAGATTCTGCGATCCATTCTAGCTGGAGTCGTACTTGGAAGCCACGGATCATGTCCGTACAACTTCGGTGATTTTTTGCTTATTTTCGATAACCAAACAATAACTGTTTAAGATGGAGTAGAAGGCGATGAAGGCCTTCAGTCTGTGCTACACCACTTCTTCCCGGCTATGGACCGCATCCTCAATGCCGCATCCGAGGTCTAGAGACCTGAAGCTCTACGCGTGAAGATGTGAAACCGCGAGATAAATCACAATTTTTACACTAATTGTAAAATAGTTTCACCTATCTCTCGATCATCCTGTTTCAAAGAGAACAATTCCAGCAGTCGACCGAGATAGAAGATGCACCCGTGATGCACTGACACAAAAAGAACTTCGATTTTAGCAAAATGAAACAATAAGCTCTAGGAAGGTGCGTTTTATTGTAGTAATTTAACAACTATTGTAATTTTGCGTAGATTTTGAACCTGTTTCAATGGACCAAATTTCAAAATCTCAAAATCAAATTACAAAATTCTTCATTTTTAGGAGCAATTGTCGTGATCGTTCTCATCGGCTCGTTTTCCTAACTCAACTCGAGCCGTTGTTTCCTTTTAAAACAAGAAGGGTCGATTATTCACCTTATTGTTGACTTGCGACTTCAAAACTACCAAGCTCCAAAATAACCAAAATGTGCCGACTACGCAGACCTCGATCTTTCGCCAGGTCGTCAGAAGTGGTCAGTACTCGAGGCTGCTGTTGAGTGGTTACTGTATCGCGTATATTTTCAGAAAAAAAGTGCATATTCAAGACGATGAGCTCGACGAGGAGGAGGGAGGAGCTGATATCGTGAGTTATACCAAAAAATCAACTTTAGAAGCTTTATTTCTCTTTTAGATTCTGCGAAGACGAAGCAGAGCACGTTCAGGACGAGGAGGATGAAACTTCGGTCGTCGGCATCTTCAATCCATGCTGACACCGTTTTTGTTACGTTTTGATTCTCCAAATTTCCGATTTCGCTGCGGCTTCTTGTGTAACCGAGGTACGTTATTTTAAGTGTCAATTTACTCATTTTACGGGTGATTCAGTTTAGAGTTTGCGGCTGCGAGCGAATCCTGCTGAGCACACCTGTTGCTTCACTTTTGATCTCAAAACTACCAATTCTAACTAAAAAGTTCGACTACGATTCGACTATTCGACAATGTTTTGGTCTAGCTGCAACGATTTGCCTTTACGTCATTTTGGTGCTTTTTACTACAAGTATCGTACTACTACTACTACTATCGTAATTTCATAAAATTGTCGTCTTCGTGAGCATGCATTGATTGATTTCCTCTCCTACCGTAATACAGCGTTGATAGTCTCTCAATTCATTTTTCGCATTTTGAAAATTCTGTCGAGATTGTTTGCATCTGAAATGTGGCGGACATAATTGCTCGATTACTCACCTTATTGTTCACTTGCGATTTCTGATAACTAGCGAGGTCGTATCTCATTGTTCTATATTACAAATGCTTTACTTTTCAAGCTCGCCTTCAGCTCGTCATGAATGCCGATCCGCTCCACGGAGCTTAATTGTTAATTGATTGAATAAAGACTTGATTGTTTGCTCTTGTTCGTGATTTCAGTCTACATAGTCTGCCGAGTCTTTGTTGGTGTTCATCCGAACCCCCGACGTATAGTAACAATTAATTGGCCAATTAGCCAATGATTACGGTAGCTGGTTGGTTGAATGAAGATCAAATGTTGCTCCGATCCCGAGAGAAGAACCTATTTTAGCGGAAAAACAACATAACAACGACTAAAATAAGCAGAAATCAATCCAACTGACAGCCGAACGAATGTCTGAAGTTTACAGTCACCATTGGAAACTTCTCACGTTCGTTCACAGACGAAGTGACAGCGGCGATTCAATCGATATTGAGTGAATTTGTTGCCATTTTCGGCGCTCAGTTACAGTTCCAAGCGCTAAATCCGTACTTTTCAGGCTCCACCGCCTCACTCAATCACTGTCGACCGCCGCTGAGCTCCTTTTGCAATGAAAGGTTGGTTTTAAAGTGCAATGAATTGTTACACCATGATTGTTACTCTCTCGTTGATATTCGTTTCACGCGTGAATCAATTCGTTGTTTACTTTCAAACAGAAATTGAAATTAGCTTGAACAAACTATCCAGCATTGTATGTCTTTGAATTTTGGAATTTTCTGAAATATTTCGACGTAAACGTAGTGATCTTGAGTAACGTAACGTTTAATTCGATTGCGGCGTCATTTAAAGTATTTTACGTGCGTTGAAACTCTTTTCTTTCGCTCTGTTAGCGCTCCACTTAAAGGGACACAGACATCGCTCCAAAAAAATCACAGAATTGTGGCTAAATGGCAGAGAAACGACGAAAATTCTAAAGTGATCGAATCGTTGTAAACTTTAAAAAAGAAAATGAAGTTCTCGCCTATCTCGGGACCAAACGTTTTGCGTCTTTGAATTTTTTTGGAATTTTCTGGAATTTTCAGAAATATTTCGATATAGTTAGTAGCACATTTTATAAGAAGTGACGTGACGTTTATGGTTTTTTCGCGCTCATTTTACGTACCAATACGCATTGTAAACCTTGTTCCCTTAATTTTTTTCGCATCCGCACACTTTTCAACTTCTGAATGGTATCAAACAGCCTTCGAAACGCATATTTTGGTTTTTTGGTTTTAAATGGCTATTGAAGCGTTTTGGAAGCGTCTTGGGTTGTTCTGTCTCGTCCTAGTTTGGCTAACAACTATCTAATTAGCTCAGTTTTGGTTGCTTTTATTTGCGATATTTGCTTCGAGTTGTAAAAGTGAATTATTTTGGGTCCACGGTGTTTGAACGTTAAAGAACCAAAACATATTTTAGCCACGCAAAGCTACTTTATAATGCATCATCTCCTGAGGAGGAGTTCTGCACAGGATCAGACGATAAAAGGCCGCTCCACAAAGCTCCACAAGAGAGGAAAAGAATAATGCGATTTGGAGTGGACAAAGGTAGGTTGTTTTCGAAAAGTAAATTAAATTAAAATTAAATTGTGCGCTCGAGTGCACTTGAGTTCACATTTCAGTTCGCAAAATTCACTAAAACGCTAAACACAGCCACTAGTTTCTGTAACTCGTTTGTGAATACAACGCCATCCACTTTGTCAGCATTCGACCAAATTGTGGCCCATTTAAGTCGTCCAAATCTTTTGCGACAGGAACCGTTCAGTCATTGAAAGTTCCATATATTAATCTTTATGTTCAGTTTGTTCAGATGCGCAGATTCTGAAGGTCCAGGCAAATATGCGAACATCGATAAATGCTGTTTCGAAGAGTGGAGAGTGGTACTTAAGTAACCTAACGAAAGAAAATCATATCGAGTATGTTGTAAATTTTGCGAATTAACCAAAAACTAATCATATGCACACAATTCAGTTCAGTATGGTAATTTTCGATTGAAAGAAAAGAAAACGCTCTTCAAGCGCACTTCAAAAAAGCTAGCTTTCCGTTTGAAGGTCTCACGATTGGGCAGAATACGCAGAAGGTATCCGATTATGTAAGTTCTAACGATTTCTTTCCCCCAAATTTTTGTTGAATTTTCACTTTGACTGTAACCATCTAGTATTTTGAGCATTTGAACCAGTTAAACATTTAACGTTTCCGTCTACGGTACTTTATTAAAGTTAATTTCAACTACGCAACGTTGATTTTTGGTTTGTTCAGTTTTCCATCCACTTTGTCAGCATTCGACCAAATTTCGGCCCATTTTAGTCATCCAAAGTTCCATATTAATCTTCATGTTCATTTTCTTCAGATGCGCAGTTTCTGAAAGTCCAAGCATATGAAAACAACGATAAAATGCTGCAGCGAAGAGTCGAGAATGGTACTTGGACAACTGTACAGTCGAGAAGACGATCGAAACTAGTATGTTGTGAATTTTGCGAATTTACCCAAAAACTAATCATATGCACACAATTCAGTCCAACAATGCGACCCTCGATTGGAAATAAATGAAAACGATCTTCAAGCGCACTTCGAAAAAAGCTAGCTTTCCGTTTAAAGGACTCACGATTGGGCAGAATACGCAGAAGGAATCCGATTATGTAAGTTCTAACGATTTCTTTCCCCCAAATTTTTGTTGAATTTTCACTTGGACTGGAACGCAGTTGTTCGCAGTGAATTCATTTTCAATTTTCAGAACTCAAAAATGTTTTGGTTGACGATTTTTCGATAAAATTGCGCGTCTCAATCATCCTTAATATTTTAGACAATGAGTGAATAAACTTAAGACCAGCCATGCTAATCAGAAAGGCATACTGTAGAAGTCGGACTGAAAGAACGAAGAACCGTCGATTAACTTCTATCGCTTCGAAATGGAAAAAGAAATTCAAAAGCCAAAAGAGAAACATTCCATTTTTCAAGTCAGGAATGAAAAGTATGGAACTATTTACGATATTTACGCTGATTACAAGTCAAGTGAGTGAATAGTTGGCTCAAGAAAAAACAGTGTTTTCATTCCAGTTATCTGCACTTCAAGATTGCCAGCTATCCGTTCGAAGGATTAACGAGTGGAAAAAAAAGCAAGAGAGAACGATGATGTAAGTTTTACGATTTCCTTCTCCTAAAAAGTGAAATTTTTCATTTAAATTTGAAATTTTTTCAAATTTTTTAAAAAATTTTCAAAAAGTTTTCTTCATTTTACTGCAAGAATATGGAAAATATTATCATCAAACCAAAACATGAATTTGGCTAACTCAATTTGCGTTGTTTTAAACACTTAAAATTTGCACAATTTTCAATTCTTATCTTTCGATAGTTTAGACAAAATTAGACTGAAATTTAGACTGAAAAATCCCAACTGTAAAAGTCAAACGGAAACATTTGAGTCTATGTCTACCGCGTTAATGGTCAACGGTTTTTTAATTTTTTTTGACAAATCAAACATTATTTAACTAAAGTCAAAACGTCAACAAAAAAAATTCTTGTGACTCTGAAATCAAGAAAAGAATCACGAGCCGGCTCGCTGGTCAAAAATCAGAGCGAGCCGAGCCACGATCCGGCTCGAGCCGCTTATCGAACCGGTCGGCTTGATTTCCGGCTCGTCGGCTTCTCTGGTATCAGGTTGTTTCGCATAACTCACTTTTCAACTTTCAAAACTCAAGCACGATTTATCAAGACAAGAATCAAAAGTTTGCAACTAACTACGATATTCCAACTAAAGCGAGCGAGTAATTGACTCAATTGTGAAAACAGCGTTTTCATTTCAGTCATGTGCACTTGAAGTAAGCAAACTATCCGTTCGAAAGTTCAACGAGTGGAAAACTGAGAGGCGATTATTCCGACGATGTAAGTTTTACGATTTCCTTCCGCTAAGAACTAACATTTACTCTTTCAAAAGAGTTCTTCTTTTGAGTGGATGATTTTTGCGGAAATTGTTGATTTTTCTAATCGCAATATGCTGTTCTGAAGACTAAATTGGGTAAAACTACGGGCGCATCTATCAAATTCCAGATCACGTTAAATTTTTGTAGTCTAAACTTTTAAGCTTAGGCTGCGCCCTAGGTGTGCTTAAAACGTTTTCATTTCAGTTATGCGCACTTCAAATAAGCAAACATTCAAAAGCAAAAGCAAGAATACCATTAGATTTACCGATTTCCTTGTCCTTATTCAAACTTTCGCTCGTTCAGAGCCCGGGAGCCCCGGGAACACCGTCATGCCCGGGAGCTCCTTGTTTTTTCTAGAAAGCAAACTATCCGTTTGAAGGACCAACAAGTTCAAAATATGTAAGTTATAGCAATTTCCTTCCCCTAAGAACAAAAATTCAAACGTTCAAATGTGTTTTGTTCTTTTGAGTTGGTAAATTTTGCAAATTTTTCTATGCGCGATTTGCTGTTCTGAAGACTAAATTGGGTAAAATCCACGGGCCCGGTTATGAAAATTAAAAATCACGTAGAGTTAAGAATTTAAATTTGGCATAAATTAATGAATTGGCTAACGTAACTTGCGTAGTTTAAACCCTTAAAATTGCTCATATCAATCTCAGACAATGAGTGGATAAGAAGAAATCCGATTATGTAAGCTCTAACGATTTTTACCCAAATTTGTTGTTGAAATCAAGTAATCACCTGTTTAAAATAAAAAATAAAAAACTTAAAATTAACTGATCACCTGTTTATTACAGAAACATGTCACGACTCCCACGCTATGCAACGGAATCCAAATCGCCAGTCATCGTGGACACTTCGACCGGCATCTTGTACAGACCCACGCTCTGAACAAGGAAGTATTCTTCATGCAGCCAGACTGCAAATTGGTAAACGAGTACGCCAGAAATCGTGAAGAAGACAAGTATACTCAACACGACCTCAACATTCAACGAGGATACAACCTCCTGTCCCGCGTACAGCAAATCCGCTCTGCGCTGGCTTTCCACTCCATTGGTATGCAGTATCACAGCTTGAGCTAATCACGGAGATGCGAAGTCTGCAGATTTTACAGATGGTGCGTGTTTTGGATGCACAACGATTGGAAAAAGAAAAAAATTTTTCAAAAAACCAAGTTTGAAGAATTGGCGATTGGAACGAAGAAGGAATCCGATTAGGTAAGTTCTATCGATTACTTTCCCCAAAGTTTTTTGTTGAATTTTCACTTTGACTGTAACGCAGTTAATTCAGTTTTCAATTTGGTATGCAGTATCTTCATTGGTATGCAGATCACAGCTTGAGCTAATCACGGAGATGTCGATTTACGACGACGAAGAATCGATGGTTGGATGATGAGATCCTCCCCGGGAATTAAACGCGATCGACTCGTCAAGTCACAAAGCTCCAGAAACGAATGTTGCGGAAGATCGATGAAACAGCCACCGATCTCAACAACAGCTGGAACGGCGATATGGCGATTGGAAAGAGCATGGGGAAAGCAATCCGATTATGTAAGTTCTAACGATTTCTTTCCCCCACATTTTTGTTGAATTTTCACTTTGACTGTAACAGATTCTTCGCAGTTAATTCAGTTTTCAATTTGCAGAACTCAAAAGAAGTTTTGGTTGACAATTTTCAAGACAAGAATGAAAAATTTGGAACTATTTACGATTTTTACGCCAATTACAAATGAAGTGAGTGAGTAATTGGTTCAATGAGAAAATAGCGTTTTTTGTTTGTTTGTTCACGCCAGTCCTCCACAGGACAGTGAAAGATGCCCACAAGCAGTCAATTCGCTACAGTACACTCCGTAATCAATCAGTGTCTCTACTAGAACTCGGCTGGCACCTGCTGCCAAACACTAACCGTTCAGTATTAGATGTGTGCTACCGGGGCAAAACATCTCTGTTTGCGGTCAGCAAAAATCTGATCTACCACAGGTAAATTTTCGGTTGTTTAATGTTTAATGTTTAATTTCAGTTTAATGAAAAATGAAAAGGTCTTCAAGGTATTCTTGTTTTGCATTTTGAGTTTTCGATATTGTTTATTTCGATTTGCTGTTCTGAAGACTAAATTGAATATAAATCGGGCTATCAAAATCAAAATTACGTAAAGTTTAGGAATTAGTAGTCTGAAAAAAAAGATCTGCGCGCTAGGCTCAACTTTTAAGCTGACTCGCTTATTTAGCCTAGTTAGTTAGCCTAGTTTTGTAGCATATGTTTTACCGATTTTCTTGTCTTAAGAACTGAAAATTTTAGTTTAAATTATAATTTTAAAGACGTTTGAATGAATTTGAACCCAATTTACTCGAAAAATTAATTTTCAATTTTCAATTCTCCTCTGTCGATATTTCAAGCAATTTCCGACTGACCATGCTAGTCTGAAAGGTTGCTTACTATAGAAGTCAGACTGTAAAGTTACAGTCCCTTTGATAAAACATTAAACTCAAAAAAGATATTTCAGGAGGAACTCAGAGATTCGAATTAAGCGACTAAACCACGCATTTTTTGCCAATGCGTGTTAGTTTTTTCAACAAAAAATATTTCTCTAAACACTTGATTTGGAATTCTGAAAACTAAAAAACGGCTTTTATCAATTCTAAAAGTATAATTTTGATTTTGAACTTTAAATAATCTCAACAATGAGCGGATAAACGGCGCCTGGCGAGCAGTAAACAGAAACACAATCTATTTAACGAAGGCGGACAACTTGGTGCTGGAAACCTTGGCGCCAAGAACCTGATATCTGGCTGACTTTTTGTCATCGGCCACAGTGGATGAGCCTAATTTGCGCCCCCAAAATAGCCATTTACCAAATTCACGGTGCTTCAAGGTATGTATCAACTTGACGGCGCCAGGTCGGCGGCGCCAATACCGGGCTATTCAAGATGAAGCCGAGTAGTCGTCCGCAGATAAAGCACAAAACAAACAACAAAACACAATAAATTCTAATTATAATTTTAGAACGATCTGGAGCCGGATCAGTGAAGATTTCGAGGCCATTTTTTCTCAACACCTCGGACCTCTGCTGTGTTCGATTTATGTGAAAACAATTTATGTGTACGTTTCTTTGTTCTCAGAACTAAAATCTTCAAAACTTCTTTATTTTTCATTTTAGGCCACTTGTTCAATTGAGGTGTGCGATTTGGAGGCCGAGGCGGTTTCATGACAGCTAATGTTGAACGTTGAACGTTGTCGTTGAACGCTCACTTAAAGTGAGTTTTCGTAAGAATTTCCGTTCCCCTCAATAAGGCGTTGTTAGCAGGAATCAATGCAGAATTGCGATTTTTTACCGCACAAACAGTGCTTCTGGAAATTGACACAACTTTAAGATATCGGAAGTCATGCGAAAGAATGCCCGGAAATCAAGGTAGGCATCGATTTTATGTTAATTAATTTCAATTAAAGTCAATTAAAGTTAAAGTAATTAAAGTCAGCCCACGATAAAAGAGGACGGACCGAAGCTGTTCTCATCAGTCGCCACTCAAGCGACCATCACAATTTTGAGACGAGAGTCCACGTAAGTGTTCCACGTCAGCGGCTCTCAATTCTTTTTTCATTCATTTCAGTTCACAACATTCAAGCGAAAGAAGTCGTACACCAAAGTCTTCCGACGCTGAGTATCATCTTGCAGAGGTCATGGAAAACAAACGCACATCGCGCGCTTTCTGGTCACAGCAAATCGACAAATGCAGTGATAACCTACAGGTAAGTCGTTCACAATCAAAACATGGTACATTGGCGTTTTAAGTAGTAACCAGTGCTTCACAAAGTGTCGATTACGTTGTTCAACAAACGATGCAGTGGTGCTCTGTAATCTACCCAAAAGATCTTTTTTCTTCATTAGAGGCCACCAACTGTGCAAGTCAGGACATTTGCGATTTGGAGGCCGAGGCGGTCTCATGACAGCTGTCAATGTGACAAGTCGTTGAACGCTGACTCAAAGTGAGTTTTCGTCATTCAAATTAGAGAAATTTGCTCTCAATTAGCGCAAAGAAGTAAACCGCCCATCAAAACAGTAGTCATCGATTGACTGCTGGTCTTACAGCACATCCTGCTCAACATGCCTGTTGCTACACAACGCGAAAAGCTGCAACTCAAACTTCTCGCGCAATAAGCGCAAACAAGTAAGTGTTCCACGTTAAACGGCTCAAAACCCTTCTTCCATTCATTTCAGTTCACAACGGGCGAACTTCAACAATAAGATTGCAGAGTGCACCCATCAGTGCAACATCGTTGAGGACGCCCTGAACGCGTACAGATCTCTCCTCATTGGATAAATGCAACGAAAATCTGCAGGTAAGTCGTTCACAATCAAATCATGGTACATTGGCGTTTTAGGTAGTAACCAGTGCTTCACAAAATGCTTACGTTGTTCAACAAACGATGTAGTGAAGCTCTGTAGTTCACTCAACGAAAAAGCTGCAACTCAAACTTCTTAGTAAGCGCAAACAAGTAAGTGTTCCACGTTAACGGCTCAGAACTCATCCTCCATTCATTTCAGTAAACGAATTCAGAAATCAACGACAAGTTCCACGATGAAAGCCGAAAGACGCTTTCGACGCTGAGCGTCATCTTCAATTCCAAGTGAGTTCTTGTGAGTGATAATTATGGGTTCTATATCCGGAATCTTCGATTTTCAATCGATTCATTTCACGACCGATTCATTTTAGAGCGTACTGCTGCAAGCAGATCCTCGACGTTCACTGCCGTTCTCGATGTCATCAAGATCAGAGAAATTGGCTCAATTCGAACAACAAGTAAATGTTCCACGTGAACGGCTCAAATCTCTTTTTTCATTTATTTCAGTTTAAAAAAATCAACGAAAAATTTGCAGCAAAGACCAAGTTTGAGAAGAAAAATGAATCAATAGTGAACGTCATGAGCTCCAACGACAGTCCGCCACAAAGAAAGAAGATGGCCATTTCGAAATATCAGAAGAGTCTGACGAATCAGACAGCTCAGATGAGTCTGAAGACGGCCAGGAACCTCACGAACCGGAAGAGGAGGAAACAAAGGACAAAGAAGAAATCGACGCCCTGTTCCACCGAACCGACAAAGGAGAAACCGAGAAGGACCACGAGGACCCGGAAATCGCAGACCCAAAGTGTATCATTGAGATAAATGAACCCGAAGACGACAGTTGACGCCGGACTCTCGACGCGATCTGAAGAGATGACGTAAAATCATCGCCTCTGCTGAAGATTGCCACGACGTCCGCCAAGAATACCGCCATCACCGTCACGAAACCGAAGCTCCTCATCGTCGTCCTCCGCATTGAAGATAAAAAGTTGTTTCCATGCCGAGAATAAACGTTTTTTAATTAAAAAACGAGAAAATAATCAAAAACTTAAGTAAACTGAAAGCCAAACGAATGTGCGAAGTTTATAGTCACCGTTGGAAACCTCTCACGTTCGTTCACTTTCGAAGTGACAGCGGCGATTCAATCAATATTGAGGGAATTTGTTGCCATTTTTGGCGCTCAGCCATAGTTTCGAGCTCCATCGCCTCACTCAATCACTGTCGACCGCCGCTGAGCTCCGTGTGCAAAGAAAGGTTGGTTTTAACGTGCGATTAACGTCTAAATGGTCTCAAACATTGTAATTAACTCGTTTCTGGATGTTTGTTTCACGGTAAACTGTTCGAATCGTTGTTTACTTTAAAAGAGAAATTTAAATTAGCCGGGAGCAATAATTCAACGTTTCGTGACTTTGAATTTTAGGATTTTCTAGAATATTTTGAAATAAAAGTAGTGATTTTGAGTGACGTGACGCTTACTTTTGTTACGGATCATTTTGTAGACCTATACGCATTGAAAACCCTCTTTTCGCGCTCCTCTTAACACCTGATTGGTCTCGAACGGCCTTGGAAACACAGACTGTGGTGTTTTCGGTTCTAAAAAGCGATTTTTACGTGTTTTAAAGTCAAACAAGTCAGGAAAATCACGAAAGTGGCTTATGTTTGTACCATGCAATTCATTGTCGGTTTCATTGCGTGACAATATCTAAGCTTAGCGCCTTAGTCATTTATCTTTTTGGGTTACCAAGGGTTACCATTTTAGTTCATTTGATTAGACGGCGACAACCAATCTTCTCTTGAGTTTCAGACTAAAAATGCGTTGGTTTCAATGCTTTTCAACTTGTGCATCCCCAACCCTACATTAAGTAACATCGACGCACGTATTGAGAGTGCTACCGTACAACGCATATGCAACCGCAATCAAATTGCGTCAAGACTAGTGAATTTATAGGAAATGTAGGGTGCTTCTATATTTTCTATAGCTCAAGACTGAGCTTCTACTTCTACTAGAATTCTAATTTAACAAAATCGAGGTCGCAAGGGCTGAATGTGGGCGTAGTAGACGAAATTTCAGAAAAATCGGAGACTTTTTTGGGGCGATGTCACTGTCCCTTTCACACCAGTACACGTCTTATAACTATATGATTCGTAGTAATCTTTATGTTCACTTTTCTCGTTCAGAAATTTGCAGTGTGTACGTTTACTACGTAGAACTGCAATGCGGCAAGATTTGGCGCTTGAGCGGAAAACTTCAAAAGCTGCAAATAAAAATTTACAAACACTAATCGCCGTAAACCGCCAATCAAAACAAGCGTATGCGATTGACTGCTGGCCTTACAGCACATCCTGTTCAACATGACTGTTGCTACAGAACGCAAAAAGCGGCAACTCAAATTCTATGCCTGTCCATTCGAATTGCGCAATTCGCGCAAAGAAGTAAGTGTTCCACGTTAGCGGATCAAAACTCTTCTTCCATTCATTTCAGTTCACAACGTTCAAACAAATTAAACATGAAGTACGATGGAAGGCAAAGGTCTTTTGACGCTGAGCGTCATCTTCAATTCAAAGTGAGTTCTCGGAGTCTTCGATTTTCAATTGATTCCTTTCACGACCGATTCATTTTAGAGCGTACCATTGCAAGCAGATTCGTTATGTGCGTCCAACGTCTGCTGCCATTGCTGGCTTGGCCGGCCGGTGCTAGCGCTCCGCCTAAACGTCCTGGGTTAGCAGGGACAAACTATTGCACCAAGCGGCCACGAAAAAGCTGATCGCCGACCTAAGACAATTGAAGACATCTCGATTGAATAACTGCAAAAAGAAAGGTACGTTTCGTCGGCAACGGTGTATGGACGTTAAAGAACATCTTTGAATTTTGAAATTTTCTTAACTATTTTTACGTAATGGTAGTAATTTTGAGTGACGGGTGAATCAGGTTTTTGGCAAGTCAAACAAGTCCGGAAAATCACAAATTAGCTCATTTTTGTACCAGCTTCTTGGCGCCAATATGTCCAGCGCCGTGTTTTCTGTGCAATTCATTGTCGGTTTCATTGTATAAGAACATCTAAGCTTAGGCTGCGCACCTCAGTCATTTACAAGCTTTTTCGGGGCACCCGGACATTTGGCATAAAACAAACTGGCATAATGCCAACTGACATAACGACAAACTGGTATAAAGGACAACTGGCATAATGGCAAGTGACATAACGACAAACTGACACATTCGCGTCAGGACCACTGCTGCACTGCAACTTGTGTTTATTTAACTTGTGCATAAATCTTTTTTTTATTGCAGAACAGCTCACACCTACTCAGGAACAATTACTGAGCGAACTCGAAGAACTGGAGCGCTATGAAATTGATCGCCACTTCCTCGTCACCAATCGATTTCGGACTTCACCAGTTTCGATCCTTCCAGGAATCGCCATCACCGGACATCACTGGTTAGTGGCCTGGATTTTATTGTTCTGATTTAGTTTATATTAAATTTGTTGTTGATTGTTCTCTATTAACTTGTGAATTTTCTTGGTACTTAACGAGCTCCAATTCTGACTTAGAGGCTCAGATAGTCGCGTGAGGAGGTAGATAGGTTGAAGCGCAAGAGTGGTTCTGACGCGATTATGTCAATTTGTCGTTATGTCATTTGCGATTATGCCAGTTGTCCATTATGCCAGTTGGCCTTATGCCAACAGTCCGGTCCCCCTTTTTCGGTTACCAAGTTTTTAGTTTATTTGATTAGGCGGCCGCAACCAATCTTCTCTTGAGTTTCATAATAAAAAACACGTTTTTTCAGTGGTTTTCAACTTTAACATCCCAAACGCGTTAGATTTTGAGCGGACTTTCAAGTGTGATCAATGATGGGTGTGATCATTGTTTGTTTTCTTGATTTGTAAATTAACACGAGCAATCTTTAAGTTCAAATCGCTGAGATGCGCACTTTCCGAAATCTACTGCCTTCTTTTCTAGTTCAGAAGTTTCCACTACGTACGTTAAATACGGAGAACTGCAATGCGGCCAAGGAGCGTAAAACTTCAAAAGCTTCAAATGAAAATTTACAAACACAAATCGCCGTTAACCGCCAATCAAAACAGTAGTAATCGATTGACTGCTGGTCTTACAGTACATCCTGCTCAACATTCCTGTTGCTACAGAACGCGAAAAGCTGCAACTAAAATACAAGTAAGTGTTCCACGTTAACGGCTCTCAACTCTTCTTCCATTCATTTCAGTTGACAACAGCAAAAAAAATTAACAAAAATCGAGTGCGATGAAAGCCGAAAGACGCTTTCGACGCTGAGCGTCATCTTCAATTCAAAGTGAGTTCTCGTGAGCGATACTGATGGGTTCTATCTTGGGAATCTTCGATTTTCAATTGATTCATTTTAGAGCGTACCATTGCAAGCAGATCTTGTCGTTATGTACGTCCAACGTCTGCTGCCATTGCTGGCTTGGCCGACCGGTGCTAGCGCTCCGCCTAGACGTCCTGGGTTAGCAGGGACACACTATTGCACCGAGCGCCCACGAAGAAGCTGATCGTCCGCCCCAAGACAACAAATGATGCCGTATCGATTGAACCACCGCAAAAAGAAAGGTACGTTTGGTCGCCTACAAGTGCGACTTTGAGAAAGTCGCCTCGCTGCGACCAACTTTGTTTCATATTTGTCCAAACAAGACAATAAGAGCGTGTTCATTGGATGAAAATCTTCAAGTCTTGCTGAAATGCTCTAATAATGAGTAAATTCTGTAAAAGGCTTTTTGATTTTGGCGGTTGCACAGTTGATTTGTTGAAATCCCTTCGGTTTTTCGCTGGCATGACCTTAGAGACTACTAAAAACCGATTACTGTAACTTCATTTTCAGTTCGAAACGTACGGACCCCGACTGTCGACTACCGAAAGGAAAAGCGCAACGAGCCAAATGCGTAGCGGCTGCGCTCAAAAACGATCCGAGACAGCCTGCGAGTGGAACCTGTCAGAAACGGCTTCGTTCGAGGTTGCTGTCGATTTTTGCACATTGTATGAGTTACAGTAATCTTGTTTTTGTGGATAGAATTGAACTCGATCTGTTGTTGAAGTTGAACACTTTACACCTCCTGCCAAAGCTGTTTGCTTCTGATGCATTAAGGGGACACGGGCATCGTTCCAAAAGAGCAAACACACGTGAAGGTGACATGATAATTGGATACAAATGGGCCAAAGTCCCCTGGACTTACAGCACAGTTTGAGCGAGTCATCCTTCTTCCTAACTTGTAAGACAAGGTTGCTCACCTGTGTCAGGTTCCACCAAAATTCCTGCTTTGAGTAAGTCAGATTTGTGCTGATTTAGCTCAGGTCGGTATTTTTCTGGGACTCTGTGCGGTCGAGAGGCAATGAGGTCATCAGACGTGGTCTTAAATTGACACGGACATCGTTCCAAAAAAGTCTTAGATTTTTCTGAAATTTCGTGAAATAAATCGACCCTCGATCGACAAAGATGGCGCTTACTGAATTTTCATAGGATAACTCAGTCTTGAGATAGCCAAAGTTAACGGGGATCCTACATTTCCTAGAAAATCACTGGTTTTCACAAAATCACAGCTCTTTGAGCGTCATTTGCAGAAAATGGCCATTTCCGGCCGTTTCGATAGATTCTGATGGCTTGAGAGTTCTTTGCGACCACGAATTGGTCTAGAATGGCCATGGAAACACAGATTTCTGGCTATTTGTCCAAAAAAGGGCAAAAAATGAAATTTGCTGACCGATGTTGGAGTTGGCCGTTTGCGCACAACACCACAAATTGATTTTTCGTCGTTTCTCGGCTCTTCAGCCACAAATCTGTGTTTCCTGCTGCTCTGTTTCCGGCATTCCAAAGCAATAAGACAGAATTATGGCCCTCAACAGGTGAAACGTGATAATCTCGTAATGATTGATGATCACAACGCGTTGTTCTTGTAATAAGAATCCATTTTGCACGAAAAAATCAAAGAAAACCGCGTAATTTCAACAAATCAACTGTGCAACCACCAGGCAGCCGATCGTGTGATGTTTACAACCGCGGTTTGGAAAGTTTACACGTTCGTTACGCACTCGTTGTGACAGCGCTTGCTTCGATTCAATCAATATTGAGGGAAAATGTTGCAATTTGTTATTTTCTGTTCTTATTTCAAGCTCAATCGACTTAATTTTAAGGTTTATTCGCTTCAAACAATGATTGTCGAGCAACGCTGAGCTTCATCTGCGAGTAAAGGTTGGTTTGTTACACTAAATGGCATAATTTCAATCAATTCTAATCTGTTTTTGAAATCTTTTCTATCGTTGAAGTGCCAACGAGCCTCAGTTGCTCTGTCGCACGCAATTAGTCATTAAAAATCGATAAAAATGGATTTTTAAAACACGAAACAATAAAAAAAGCCTTTATTTAAAGCATTAATTAATTAGTTTTATTAATTTTATTTTATTTTCTATTTCATAATTTCAATCAATTTTCATGCGTTTATTTATTGTTTTCTGTCATTGAAGGTTCAACAAGCCTGAGTTGCCCTACCGCACGCAATAAATGATTAAAAGTTTAAAAAGTTTAAAAGTTGGAAGTTGAAAACAATGTAGAAAATGAAAAAACCTTTATTTACAGCATTAATTCATTATAAAAATCAAATCGAACGGTTTTAAGCACTAAATAGCATTGCAAAATGGCAAAGACGAACGGCTCTGTAACTTGCTACTTAGCCGAAATAGTGTTTCCGATTTTGTCAAAACACGACGATAACAACGAGCTCATCGAATGAAAACTTCAAATTTCAGCAATCGTTGCGCCCCAATCCGCACCTCTACTTTGAGTTGACATTAATTTTTGGACATTTTGTCCGGACACGGTAAAAGGTACAACTGTCTAATTCAAGCAGCCGATGTCATTGCTATTTAGGCGAATTTCAACTACACCAAAAGAGCAAAGAGATACAAAAGTGCGCGAATTATCAGATGCTGCAGAATTTTTCTGAATTGTTCGATTGATTTACGGAGACCAACCCACAAAAATGTCGACAAACGGCAAAAAGAGGTATCAATTTGATTTCACAAAAAGCTTTAAAGTTAAATTGACTCAATGTTCAGGTTTCTTTGCTGTAAACAGTGGTCGAGCAATTCCCTTACGATATGTTGCGATTAGAGGTTGGTTTGTTACACTAGGCGGCATAATTTAACATATCTATATTATCAGCCATTCCACCTTTTACCATTTGCCTATTCTCCCTTTGCTTATTTTACAGGAAAAAAAGGAACAGCGAAAACAAGATCGTAGACCGCGAAACCCTTGAGGCTAGGGACAGCGACTTTGTCCCAGTCATGAGCGTACGATTTATCCGCTTTTACGCTAGAACACAACCTTCCCAAGCTGGACCAACTTTCTTAAAAGTGAGCAGTGCAATGTTCTGCATAAATGATAGACGATGTAGGCTTAATCATTGACGTTTCAAATGGTCGCTACAGATGGTTGGTATGTACATTTCGATGTAGTACCAGCGTCCCACAAAGCCACATTCGCTAGTTGGCTGGAGGATTGTAAGTTCATTATCGTTAATTCTCCCATAAAAATCATCCCAACAACTCCAGCTTAAATTAGAGGTTGGTTGAGTCGCAAAGATTGTTGAATTTTAAATTTTCATTAAATTAGCTCGCTATTATCGTCATGTTTTGACAAAATCCAACGCTTTTAAGCACTAAATCGCATTGCAAAATTGCAAAGACGATTGATTCTGTAACTTTCTCATTATCCGGAATAGTTTTTGCGAATTTTTCAAAACAAGACGATAACAGCGAGCTAATTGAATGAAAAACTTCAAGTCGCTGAAATAATTTATGAATAAAAGCGTGAAGGTGTAAATTTTAATTTTGGCTTTTGGTTGAAATCTCGTGATTTTTTCTTTGATTTTTCCCACAAAATGGATCGATCGTTCTGCGATCGGTGCTTCTGCTGTTGTGCAATTTGAAATTTCATCCTTGCAGGGCACCGTATACAGTGCCACAACCTATTAAAAACAGATTACTTTACGTCCATTTCTAGATTTCGTGCCCGCTGATCCAGCATTTTTGCAAGACTTTGCAACAAAATGACTTTGCAACATTTATAACTGAAATAAACGATTGGTGGAATGTCTTGGCGAAAGGAACGAAACTTCAAGTTCATCGGGAACACCGCAGTAAAGCAGGTCAGTCCAAAAATTTGACAATTTTGATGAATCGCAAAAGGTTCATTTCCCACTGTTTTGTGCATTTTTATTTTATTAAATCAAATTCGAACTTAGATTAGATCGTCGACAAATTCGAACGGTTTTAAGCACTAATTAGCACATATTAACTGGTACTCAAAAGAATATTGAGATGGTTGGATCGATCGCTGGATTTTTATAGAACGAGGCTCGTGACTGTGGTTTGGGGGTATTAGAATGGTTTCTGTTCTTACGTAGCTTTTAACTAAGCTTTTATTAGGCTTATTCGCGCAATACATTTAGCCAAAAGTTTTCGATTTATAAGAGCCGGCTGATGGCTGATTGTGAGCTCGGGGATTTTTTAAATTGGTTCCTGTGCGTATTTAGGCTGAAATTTTGGATCATGAGCCAAACTTACATTATCCTACCAAAAATTGGATCTAAAGATTAACCGCGTTTTTCGCCAAATAAGCAAAAACCATTAAAACGACTGTTAAGTTGAGTTTTTAGACTAATATTGAATCGAAGAGCAAGGCGACACATTGCTGTAAAGATCGAGTAGCAGACGCGCTACAACTGACAGCAATGCTAGCTCGAACCGTACACGCCAGAAGACTTTGATTCTTCCTGGCAACACTGGTGCTGTTCGAGGCAACAAGAACCTTCTTTTCAAGGATCTGAAGGCATCGAAGAAAACCTAAGCGATGTAAGGAGTGTAGCAAAGGATTGGCCGCAGATATTAAAGCGCGCGAAATTTCGAGTGAGAAGATCTCAATTGTTGGATTGAATGACGGAGATCAACCCTCAAAGATGACGACAAACGGCAAACAGAGGTATCGCTTTGATTTTACCAAAACCTCGCAGAAATTTCGCTGTTTGTAGATTTCAGTGCGCGGTTTTTGACATCAACTTACCCAAAATCTGGTGCAATAGCCGCAGGCAGGTCGTGGCTAACCGCTAGCTTTGCAAAAAACTCACAATTTTTCAAATTGAAATTTATCATCAACTGGTGTATGGTATCTTTTGTGATTTTACTCCTCCTGGAACAACTATTTCAACGTTATCCGCAACCGCTGGTGAAAGGAAAGAAACTTAGACAGACGTGGCTCTTCTGAATCTTTTGCACTCATTTTCACGCGAATTTCTTACTTTTTTATTACACTTATTCGCGCACAACATTTAACCAAAAATTTTCGATTTAGGCTGAGCTCGGAGATTTTTGAAATTGGTTTCTGTGGTTTATTTAACCAGAACTTTTGGATCATGAGCCCTACTTACATTATCCTCCCTAAAATCTAAAGATTAACCGCGTCTTACCACGTTTTTCGCCAAATAAGCATAAACCAATAAAACGACTATTAAGTTGAGTTTTTAGACTAATATTAGTCTAATAAGACGCATTAAGACGTGGACTAGTACCAAAATTAAATTTTAAATGCGCCGTTTTCTTTTTTTCGGATAACTTTCAATTATGAGTGCTATGAGGACTAATATTGAAGATTGTTTATTTGGTGATTAGGCTCTTCTGAAAATTTTGCACTCATTTTGACGCCAAACCGTAAAATTTCTAAATATTTATATCAATTCTCTGTAGAGCAAATACAAAATCGACATTTTCGCTATTTTCTTCCACACTTTATGAGTTTTAGATTACCTCGAGTTCTAGCACAGTTTTCTATTATATTGGACTAATCTATACGAATGGATGAATGCAGAAACCCAAAAGACCACATTTGCGATGAAGGAAAACAGGAGGATGTTACTGGTTCGTTTTGTTTTTTCACTCAATTTTCGCAAGATGCTGCGTTGCGCTTCTGATTGTCGTGAGCGCTGTAAAGTTGCAAAAATCACATCAATTAACGCTATTTTCTTCCACACTTTATGTTTCGAGTTGTAGATTACGTCGAGAAAGCACTTCATACATACACGAAGCTCATTGCACAGTAAACGTGCGATTGGTTCAACAGATCGACTCTACGTCGAAGACATTCTTTCCTCTAACACACGATTACCACACTTTGACCGAAGTCGGCCACTTCAGTGTCATAAACAAGTCAAACGAAGAGAACAACGGTAGGTCTGGTTGGTTTGGCAAACTTGCAACGTCTGGGTACTGTAGATCAGTACTCAGTACAGAGAAGAGCAAAACACTTGGCGCGTTTTGTGCTCTTTTTGAATTGCGACACCCAAAATTTAATTAGTCAGCAGCAAAGTGAACTCTGCTTTTTAGTTTGCGATTCTACATCGACTGAAGATTCAATTGAGTGGGTCGATGATTTTTGCGCTAATATGGAAATTTTGGATGCAACGAGTGAATGACCGTAGCACCCACGCGGAGAGTTTATCAACGAATCAACGCTTAGAAACAGTAGGTCAATTTTTTACAACAAAGAACACGCTTTACAAACAGGATTTAGGCAAAGAATATCCAATCGATTGAGTTCGTTCTACCGACAACGTGTTCGTATGTTTCACCAGTTCTGCTTACCGAGTTTTGAGCAATTCGATCATTTAGTCAATTAAAGTGCGATTTGTGGCCACTCCCCGTGCGTCAGTTAAGCAGATTCTAAGACGAGTTAACCGAAGTAGAAACAGTCGATAAAGTAAGCGCCTAGCACAATGACAACCGACTATCTGTGCTTTTTTGTGCTTTAGAACACCTGCGAGTAGATGACCTTGACCAGCAGAAGGTGATAAAAGCATCGATTCTTGGATGCTTAAAGCGGAATAATGTGGGTTTAGTAGTTGCGCCATTGTAATGTGCTGCACGTTAGTTTACACTGAATCGATGAAGATGATAAAAATCATTACGATTTTTAACAGGTGAGTCCTGGAATTGAAGCGACATTTGGTACAGCACAATTTAGACCTGACAATAGAACGTCCCCACACGCGCGTTCTCAACATGAGGTTTTCAATCGTATGTGATTGTAACGCCAAGTAGGTCAATTTTTACATAAAACGCGGTTTACAAAGAGATTGTAGAATTCCAATCCCTAGTCGATTTGGTTCTAACCTCCAGTCACAGTGAAGAACAGTATGTTATGTGCGTATGCGGGCTCTAGAACACCGTAAATGTAAGTGGAGTAGCTTGTGCATTACTAAATTTGTCAGATTCTGGTTTCAGCAAACCGCAAAAGAAAAAACGATAAAGAAGACACGAGTGAAAACAAAGTAAATCACGCTTTACAAAGAGTGGACATTCACCTATTCAGACGATGAGAATTCTGTATTTGGAGCAACAGATGATAAAGCTATTTAGAACTGTCATGCAAAACTCCTATTCTGAGAGCTCAACCTTAGGACGTTTCTCGATCTAACGCATGTGATTAGTACAAAACGTAGGTCAACTTTTACATAAAACACCGTTTACAAGAGTTGCTAGGCCTAAATTATCAGTGCGATTTTGTTTAACCACAACTCACGGACAAAAGCAATGTGCTTACCAATTCGATTTTGTTCTAACTATCAATCACGGAGCACAACACTATGCGATGAGCCTCTAGAACATTGTAAATGTATGTGCTTGTGCATTCGTAAATTCGTCAGATTCTCGTTTACCAGCAAACCGAGTAACATGTCTACCAAAACGATAAAGAAGACAGAAACACGGGTGAAAACAGAGTAAAACATTCAAACAATTTGTAAGTTCTGTTCTGTAATTGGAGCAACACAGGATAAAGGTATTTAGAATTGACATGACAATATCCCGTTGTGCGATCTGAACGGTAGTACTGTGATTTGCACAAAATGTAGGTCTTTTTTTTTACAAAAAAAACCAGAGTTTTGTTAAACCACAACTCACAGACAAGAGCAGTGTGCTTTGTGCGTATGCGGCCTCTAAAACATGAAAAGCAAATGCAACGGTTTTTGATTCTTGCAGCTGCAGAAAATGGATAGAAGCTCGATGGGACAACGATTTAAAAGCCATTCTTGTGACTCCGACAGAACGTCAAAAGCACGAGTGAGAACTTGTCTACACAAAACAAGTCACTTGAACCTACGCTTAAAAATAGGTGAGTCTCGGAACGAGAAAGGTCGAGAGTAACGTCATTTAGAACTGAGAAGACAAGGATTCAGAGTGTCTACGAGAAAACGAGAAAGCAGCTCAGACCGGACAAAACGACGTCCCAACGCGCGCTCTCAACATGAGCACATTGCATTTGATTATACGGCAGAGTAGGCAGACCAATTTGTGTTAGATAAACAAACGATAGACTGTAAGTTAGATTCGTTCTTAAGGAGTGCGTTGTGCTAAAAATGTAATTTCCAGGCAAAAACCTTGGTTGCCGAACGGAATTCATTGGAAGCAGGCTGCTCTTTTTGTTATGAACACAAGGAAACGATTCAATAAGCGCAGAAGCGAGCGGAACAACAACAAGACCGTCGTGTAATGAAAAATACGATTAAAGTTCGTGAATTGTGAACGTTTGCTTGTTTTGTAATAGATTCATAAACAGCATTTCTCATATTTCGAAATGCTATCGATGACGACAGGCCTAAAGATTAACGATCGAAGTCTCAATTGACCAAGTTAACGAGGAGACTACATTTCCTAGAAACTCACGATTTGATTACGGTCGTATATGCATTGTACGGTAGTGCGCTTTAACCGTTGTTGGCCGGAAAATGACCATTTGCGGCCGTTTCGAGTGATTCTGATGACATGAGCGTTCTTCGCGACCACGAATTGGTTTCGAATGGCCATGGAAACACAGGTTTGTGGCTAGTTGGCCAAAAAAGGCAAAAAAATTGTCATTCGCTGACCGATCGTGGACTTGGCCGTTTGCGCGCAACAGCACAAATTGATTTATCGTCGTTTTTCGGCTATTCAGCCACATTCTGTTTCCTGCTGCTCTGTTTCGGCATTCCAAAACAATAAAACAGAATAGTAGCCCTCAACGATGGAAACGTGATAATCTCGTAATGATTGATGATCACAACGTGTTGTTCTAGTAATCAGAATCCATTTTGTGGGGAAAAATCAAAGAAAACCGCGTTATTTCAACAAATCAACTGTGCAACCACCAGCCAGCCGATCGTGTGATGTTTACAACCGCGGTTTGGAAAGTTCACACGTTCGTTACGCACTCGTTGTGACAGCGCTTGCATCGATTCAATCAATATTGAGGGAAAATGTTGCAATTTGTTTATTTTTGTTCTACTTTCAAGCTAAATCGACCCAATTTTCAGGTTTATTCGCTTCAAACATTCATTGTCGAACGACGCTGAGCTTCATCTGCGAGAAAAGGTTGGTTTGTTAGAGTAAATGGCATAATTTACATCAATTCTAATCTGTTTTTGTAATGTTTTCTATCATTGAAGTGCCATCGAGCCTGAGTTGCTCTACCGCACGCAATTGGGGCGCAACGATTGTTGAAATTTAAAATTTTTCATTTTGCAAAATTGCAAAGACGATTGGTTCTATTTTTACAAATTTTTCAAAACAGGACGATAAATAACAGCAAGCTAATTTAAATGAAAAACTTCAAGTCTTGCTGAAATGATTTATGAATAAAAGCTGTAAATAAAGGCGTAAAAGTGTAAATTTTAATTTTGGATTGTTCTGCGATCGATGCTTCTGCTGTTGTGCAATTTGAAATTTCATCCTTGCAGGACACCGTATACAGTGCTTTGAGACTATTAAAAACCGATTACTTTACTTTCTATTCTAGATATCGTGCCCGCTGATCCAGCATTTTTTCAAGACTTATCAACGATATAAATTCACCGCAATTTCTAACTGCCAAACACGATTGGTGAAATGTCTTGGCGAAAGGTGCGAAACTTCAAGTTCATCGGGAACAACGCAGTAAAGCAGGTCAGTTCAAAAATTTGACAATTTTTATGAATCGCAAAGGCTCGTTTTTCATTTTTATTAAATTGCTCGTCGACAAATTCAATTCAGGTTTTACGCACTATTTACCACAAACTAACTGGTTCTCAAACGAATATTGAGATCGATCGATTGCTGGATTTTCGTAAAATGAGGCTCGTGACTGTGGTTTGGGGTATAAAATGGTTTCTTTTCTTAAATAACTAAGCTTTTATTAGGCTTATTCGTGCACTACATTTAGCCAAAAGTTACGAGCGAGCCGGCTGATGGCTGAACTAAATAGGATTACAAAATTCCAAAGACGATGCGTTCTGTAACTTGCTCATTATCCGGAATAGTTTTTGCGAATTTTTCAAAACTGGACGATAACAGCGAGTTAACTGAATGAAAAACTTCAAGTCTTGCTGAAATGATTTAATAATGAATGCAGTAAATAAAGGTGTTTTGATTTCGGCGGTTGTTGGAATCCTTCGATTTTCTTTTTATTTTTTCCACGAAATGGATCGATCATTCTGCGATCGGTGCTTCTGCTGTTCTGCAATTTTAATTTTCAACCTTGCAGGATACCGTAAGCAGTGTCATAACCTTCATAGAGATCGCTGGTTCGGTGAAATGAGTCGGATCTGTGACTATTACTCGGTTGTTTGTTAAATTGGTTTCTGCTCTTAATTAACTAAGCTTTTATTAGAGTTGTCGCACTAAATTTAGTCAAAAGTGTTTGATTTATTATCTAAAATTGGTTCCATAAATTAACCGCGTCATACTGCGTTTATACTGCGTTTTAAAATATGTTGAATACCTTTAAAACTACATTAAAACTAAGTTTAGTTTTCAGACTAATGTTGACATTATTTAGCACTAATTAGCAAATCCGTCTTTTTTATTGCTCGTCAATCGTCCAAGGGGCGATCAATTTGTGACCAATCAACGTGTGCACGGAAGCTATTGCGCTCAGGTAACCACATTTTTTTAAATCGGCTTCTGCCCTTACCTAACTACACGTAACTAAAATTTTTGGCCTAAAATTAGATCAAACGATTAACCGCGTCTTAGCCCGTTTTTCGCCAAATAATCAAAACGACAATTGAGTTTTTAGACTCATATTGAAACCAAAAGCAATGCGACAGGAAAGGTCGAGTAGCAGGCGCGCCACAATTCGCGACCAGGCTTGCGCAAGACATGAGAAAAACTCGTTCGTGTAGCTTTTGCAATCGCAATTTCGCCTGCTTTTCATTTCAGCAAATCGAGAAAGCGGTCTCCCTCCAGCAGACATGATCTCTCGATTACTCGGTTTGTTTTATTTTCACTTCATTTTTGGCTATTTGTATGTTCATTAGTCGTCTGCTTGTCGCTCTGACATCATGATGAATTAAACCTCATGTTAACTTTTTCCTAAAACGGCATCCTAAATCTAGAACTACCAACAAATGTGGCTCAACTAGCGAATCGGAACCAAAACTAAATTAGAAGGGCCAAAACTTGTTTCAATCGAAACCAGGCTGAACTATTAAAGCAGTCAGCATAAGCTGAGCATAGCGCAAAGAAGCCTATACGACCTACAAAGTTTGACATGCTAGTTCTACCCTACGCTAGGCCTAAGCAGAGTTTAGATTCAGCAAAAGCACCGGTCGCTAGTAGAGCCAAAGAATGGTTGTTTAAATGTCGAATCTTAAGGTTTGGCAGTTTGTTTTCTTTTGGCTTAAAAACGTTGAGCTCAGATTCTGTTAATTGCACTGCACTACGCGTTCTATTTTACGAAAAATTTCACAGACGATTGGTTCTGTTAGCTGGAACGGTTGATCAGCTGGAGAGCACCGATCGCTCGACAGCTGACAAAATTTTGGAAATCAATTTTTTTTTACAATTTTTGACCTTGAAGGAGTGTCACATCTGTCTAGAAGAAACTTACTAGAAGAAACAATTTTTCAAATTCTATTTACAGTTTGCGCACTTCAACGAGGAAGAAACACGAAAGTGGGAAAAAAAACAATTTCGATGGTTTCTCTGCCCGATGAGGAACTTAACACACGGAAAAAATTACGATTGGTAACAGGTGAGTCCTGAAATTGGAGGGACATTTGGTTAAGAAGAATTTAGACTTGACAATAGAACGTCCCCACATGCGCGTTCACAACATGATGTCCTTCGGATTTCTATCGTATGTGATTGTAACGCCAAGTAGGTCAATTTTTACATAAAACGCGGTCTACAAAGAGATTGTAGAATTCCAATCCCTAGTCGATTTGGTTCTAACCTTCAATCACAGTGAAGAACAGAATGCTATGTGCGTATGCGGGCTCTACAACACCGTAAATGTAAGTGGAGTAGCTTGTGCATTTGTAAATTCGTCACATTCTCGTTTCAGCAAACCGAGCAACATGACTAGCAAACAAGCAAACAAAATCAAGCAAAAGCAAACGCAAAAGAAAAAACGATAAAGAAGACACGAGTGAAAACAGAGTAAATCACGCTTTACAAAGAGTGGACATTCACCTATTCAGACGATTAGAAATAGGTAATTTCTGTATTTGGAGCAATAGACGATAAAGCGCTACTTAGAACTGCCATGTCAACATGCCATTGCGAGATCTCAACCGGAGGACGTTTCTCGGTCTATCGCATGTGATTAGTACAAGACGTAGGTCAACTTTCACAAAAACCACCGTTTACAAAATTACTTTTGGATAGAAGCTCGGTGGGATGACGATTTAAAAGCCAGTCCCAACGCGCGCTCTCAACACGAGGACATTAGTCAATTTTTACATAAAAAATGGTTTACGAAGAGAAGAGCATAATTGCGATTTAGTTCTAACCTCCACTCACGGAGAAGAGCAGAATACGATGTGCATTGAAACACTGAAAATGTAAGTGGAGTTGTGCATTCGTGAACTCGTCCGGTTTTTTCAGTTCAGCTCACAGCGAAGAAGGCGGGCGATAGAAGGTCAGAAAGGCGAGTGGATGAACGCGGCAACAATGAAACAACAAGCAAACGATTAGGAATAGGTGAGTCCTGAAATTGGAGCAACATAGAATAAAGCAGTTTAGAACTGACATGACGAGTCTCCACACGCGCGCTCTCAACATGAGGACGTTTGGTTTTATAGCGCATTTGATTACTGACAACAAAAGTAGGTCAACTTTTACAAATAGCACGTTTTACAACGAGTTTTCTAGTTATTTTCCTTCACGATTTTGTTCCCCGATACATTGACAAAGGACGATTCTGTATTGTAGCGCATGTAAGAGCTACAATATTTAAAACTGTAGATCAATTCTTACTTTAGCTATACAACACGTATCTAGACGAAAACAAGCGAGATTTTCCAATGCGAGTTGTGTAATTCCATCCGGAGTGAGACTACCAGGAACTGTAGGTCAATTTTCGCAAAAACCACGCTTTACAACAGTTTTCTAGACGCCTATTATCAGTGCGAGTTATCTAGTTTCTTTGGCCATCGATCATGGACAATGCGAACTAGATGCGAATACGTATGTTTCAGTAGGCTTGATTACGGAGTTCTGAAGGCAATTCAATTCTAGTCAATTCAACTCAATGCGATTAGACGTATCAGTGGAGAAACTAACACCTACGATGGAATAGCGAAAGCATTAGCGATCGTAAAGCCTTTTGCCGTTGAGATTTGCAATTTGCAACAATCACAAAAAAATACGATAATTGTAAGTACAGCTTTTAACAAAACAAAAAACGCGGTTTACAAAGAGTTTGTAGATGTCGATTTTCTTCTAACCTCACGGAGAAGAGCAGTGCACTACGCTATGTGCACTGAAGCACTGAAAATCTGAAATACTGAAAATGTAAGTGGAATGGCTTGTGCATTCCTGGCTTGTGAATTTGTTTGTTTTTCCATTTCAGCACGCAGCGAAGAAGATTTCAAAAATCAAAATTCAGAAACACGAGTGAATTAAAGTTACCGAAACAATCAAACGATTAGGAATAGGTGAGTCCTGAAATTGGAGCAACAAAGGATAAAGCAATTTAGAAACGACATTACGACAATTCAATTCTAGTCAACTCAACTCGCATAGTGATTTCGACTGCGATTAGACGTCTCAGTGGAAAAATCAACCCCGATTCTCGGGTTTACAATGGAATAACAGAAGCAGTAACGATCGGAACGCCATAACGGGCGAAGTTATGCAGGTCGAAAAAATCTCAAAAAGCAAGCGATAATTGTAAGTTAAGCTTTGTCCTTTCCTGTCGTTGGGTGCAATGAACCCGAAAAAGAGCAAAAATGCGCCAACTTGATTGCTTTTCAAATAGAAGTCTCTTTCTTTTGTCTTTCTTAACCTGTAGACATCGTTTTGTCCAATTTTACGGCTTATACTTAACACTTTTACGACTTATATTTAACAAAATCACCGTAAAAGCATCCTTAAAAGCGAGCTTTTAATGACGGCGACTTATAAGTTACTTTGAGGAGACATAAAGGGATCGATTAACTGTTCAAACTGCGCTTTGAGTGAGGAATGCAAATCTTTTAAATAAGTCGTGGCTGATGAACTCAGCCGAGATTGTGCCGGGTTTGTCTTCCAGTCAGAGAGCCCACTTTATAAAATAGGCCCCCAAAACACAATCACACTGGTGCATTGTCAGTAATTTTCGAGAATTTGGAGCGCGTATAGCTCTCAGAACACAAAATAACGCTCGCTTTTACAGAGCAGAACTGTTGGAACTTAGGCACAAGCCCATAAACTCAAAATTGGTCCCCAGCAAATGTCGCTCACAATGAAAATCCAATTGTTAAATTATTTTCAAGTTTTAGAATCAAGAGAATGGAATATCACAGAAAAGCAACCGACGTTCGTGATTCAAGTTTGGATAGGACCAGAAAGAGGGCAACAAAGCCGGACATACGGTTGCGTAGAACGCAAACGTTATGTACACAGACGATATGGTGGCTCTAGGCCAACGCCAACCGGAGCGTGACCATCAGGAATGACTAATTTGTGTTAGATAAACAAACGATAGATTGTAAGTTAGATTCGTTCTTATGGAGTGTGTTGTACTAAAAATGTAATTTCCAGGCAAACACGGACGGAAATCATCGGCGGCAGGCGTTCTTTCTGTTATGAACACAAGGAAACGATTCAATGCAGAAGCGAGCGGAACAACAACTAGACCGCCTTGTAATGAAAAATACGATTAAAGTTCGTGAATTGTAAACGTTTGCTTGTTTTGTAATAGATTCATAAATTTTTCATATTTCGAAACGCTATCGATGACGATAAAGATTAACGATCGAGGTCACATTGGCAACCACGATGCTCTCAACACCGAAAACCTCAGCCAGTGAAGACATGATAATAGCCTGAAGAAAGCATAGAAAGCGCGTTTCCTATGGGCACCGCGAAAGAAGCAGATTTATGAAAAAAAGGTTTAAAAAAACACGAAAAAAGTTAAGTTAACCAAGTTACCAAGTTAACGGGGATACTACATTTCTTAGAAATTTACTGGCCTTAACGCGATTTTATTGCGGTCGTATATGCATTGTACGGTAGCGCGCTTTGACCGTTATTTGCCGAAAATGGCTGTTTTGACTGATTGTGAAGGCATACGAGTTCTTCGCTACCTCGAATTGGTCTAGACCGACCCAGGAAGCACAGGTTTGTGGCTGTTTCGCCAAAAAAAGGCAAAAATTGTCATTTGCAAGAGCACAAATTGATTTGTCATCGTTTCTGGGCTATTCAGCTACATTCTGTTTTCTGCTGCTCTGTTTCGGGCGTTCCAAAGCAATAAGACAGAATTATGGCCCTCAACAGGTGAAACGTGATAATCTCGTAATGATTGATGATCACAACATGTTGTTCTAGTAATAGGAATCCATTTTGTGGGAAAAATCAAAGAAAATCGCGTTATTTCAACAAATCAACTGTGCAACCACCAGCCAGCCGATCGTGTGATGTTTACAACCGCGGTTTGGAAAGTTCACACGTTCGTTACGCACTCGTTGTGACAGCGCTTGCATCGATTCAATCAATATTGAGGGAAAATGTTGCAATTTGTTATTTTCTGTTCTGATTTCAGCTCAATCGACTCAATTTTCAGGTTTATTCGCTTCAAACAATGATTGTCGAACGACGCTGAGCTTCATCTGCGAGTAAAGGTTGGTTTGTTACACTAAATGGCATAATTCACATCAATTCTAATCCGTTTTTGTAATGTTTTCTGATATTGAAGTGCCAACGAGTCTGA
Organism: Steinernema feltiae; assembly: GCA_007213375.1. NCBI lineage: Eukaryota > Metazoa > Nematoda > Chromadorea > Rhabditida > Steinernematidae > Steinernema > Steinernema feltiae. The sequence goes on along the minus strand of MQUG01000349.1, from coordinate 89,309 downwards.
GCTGCTCTAATTAATCATTAAAAATCGATTAAAATGGAATTTTAAAACACGAAAAAATCAAAAAGTCTTTATTTACAGCGTAAATTCATTATAAAAATCAAATCGAACGCTTTTAAGAACTAATTAGCTTGCAAAACTACAAAGACGATTGGTTCTGTATTTTGCTCATTAGCTAAAATGGTTTTTTCAGATTTTTACATAATTTACATTAATTTTCAAGTGGTTTCTGTCACTGAAGTGGCAACGAGTCTGAGTTGTCCTGCCGGAAGCAAAAAATGATTAAAAATCGGATCCAAAATTAACCGCGTCTTACACGTTTTCCGCCAAATAAGCAAAAACCATTAAAACGACTGTTAAGTTGAATTTTTAGACTAATATTAAAATCAAGAGCAAGGCGACACGTTACTGGAAAGGTCGAGTAGCAGGCGCGCCACAATTCGCAGCAAGGCTTGCTCAAGCCTTACCAGTAATCGATTCTTCTTGGGAACACTGGTTCGAGGCTACAAGAAGTACTCTTTTTTTCAAGGATCTCAAGGCATGAGAGAAACTAGTAAGAAGTGTAGCTTTTGCAATCGCAATTTCGCCTGCTTTTCATTTCAGCAAATCGAGCAAGCGGTCTCCCTCCAGCAGACATGATCTCTCGATTACTCGGTTTGTTTTGTTTATCACTTCATTTGTGGCAATTTGTATGTTCATTAGTCGTCTGCTTGTCGCTCTGACTTCATGATGAATTAAACCTCATGTTAACTTTTTCTAAAACGGCACCGTAAATCTAGAACTACCAAGTGCAATGACGATTGATTCTGTTAGCTGAAACGGCTGAGCAGCTGGAGAGCACCGATCGCTCGACGGCTGTCAGAATTTTGGAAATCAATTTTTTTTACAATTTTCGACCTTGAAGGAGTGTCACATCTGTCGAGATTATTAGAAGAAACAATTTTTCAAATTCTATTTACAGTTTGCGCACTTCAACGAGGAAGAAACACGAAAAGGAAATATAAATTTCGATGGTTTCTCTGCCGATGTGGAACGATCCGACCTGAAATGAAAACGGTTTCTGTGTCTTTTATTGACGAATTTATCGTCACGCTGTGCCTTCCTAATGTACTGCTGAAATTTGTACGAATGGATGAATGCAGAAACCCAAAAGACCACGTTTGCGATTCGACGCGCCACAAATCGATTCTTCTTGGGAACACTGGTTCGAGGCTACAAGAAGTACTCTTCTTTTCAAGGATCTCAAGACATGAGAAAAACTCAAGCAAGGTAAGAAGTGTAGCTTTTGCAATCAAAATTTCGTCTGCTTTTCATTTCAGCCAATAGAGAAACGATTCCAGCGGTCTCCCTCCCGCAGACATGATCTGTGGATTGGTTGCGCGGTTTGTTTACTTTTGTTTTCACTTCATTTGTATGTTCATTAGTCGTCTGCTTGTCGCTCTGACATTTAATGATGAATTAAACCTCATGTTAACTTTTTCCTAAAACTTTATTCTAAATCTAGAACTACCAAAAATGTGGCTTCACTAGCAAATCGGGCCAAAATTTGTTTCGATCGAAACCAGGCTAAACTATGGAAGTCAGACTAAGCTGAGCTTAGCGCAAAGAAGCTTATACGCCATACAAAGCTTGACATGCTAGTTCTACTCTAAGAATAGGCCGAAGCAGAGTGTAGATTCAGCAAAGCACCGGCCAAAATTCAAATTACTCCAAATTTTTGCTCATTGGCCCAAACTCATTTCGTTTTGGCCCCGATTCACTAGAGGCAGAAATGGTTGTTTAAATGTCAAATCTTAATGTTTGGCCGTTTGTTTTCTTTTGGCTTAAAAACCTTGAGCTCAGATTTTGTTAATTGCACTGCACTACGCGTTCTAATTTACGAAAAAGTGCAAAGACAATTGGTTCTGTTAGCTGGAACGGTTGATCAGCTGGAGAGCGCCGAGCGCTCGACGGCTGCCAGAACTTTGGAAATCAATTTTTTTTACAATTTTTGACCTTGAACGAGTGTCGCATCTTTCGAGATTACTAGAAGAAACAATTTTTTAAATTCTATTTACAGTTTGCGCAATTCAACGAAGAAACACGAAAAAAAAAACAATTACGATGGTTTCTCTGCCCGATGTGCAACGATCCGAACTGAAATGAACGGTTTCTGCGCTTGCTGCTCTTTTATCGACGAATTTATCGTCACGCTGTGCCGCGCTACAAAAATCACATTAATTGACGTTTTCTCAAGCGCCTTAAGCGCTATACTGAATGCTGACTTCTAATTAGTTTGCTTTTTGTAGCTTGGTTTCACCTGATACCTAGGAGTTTGGTCCACGATCTCTTGCACTAAATGGGCTATTGGCTAAAAAATAGACTAAATTTTTGTAAATTTTTGCGGGAAGTCAAATCGAACTTGGCGAGATTAGTTGTTCTTGGCATAACTTGCGATATAGAAACATTGGTTTCAATTGTGGGAGTTTCAAAAGTGGTAACCGTAGATTTGAAATATCTAGGATTTTTTGTTGCGGTGTGAGTTGGGCCAAAACTCGAATATTGGCAGAACCGGTATCAAAAAATATCTTCCATACTTTATGTTCTGCGTTTTAGATTACGTCGAGAAAGCAGAAAAAGAGAGAAAGCACTTGAAGTTCATCGCACCGCGAACGTGCGGCAGAACAACTCAAAACGTTCATCGATTTTTGCGCTAATATGGAAATTTTGGATGCAACGAGTAGAAGACCCACGCGGAGAGTTTATGGAATCAACGCTTAGAAACAGGTTAGTTCGTGAAATTATAAAGGTATACGGTAAATATGTTTAGAAGAACCGATACGACAACGTTTCAACGCGCGTTCTCAACGCAAAGACGTTTCTCTTTCTGCATGTAAAAGTAGGTTAATGTTTTTACAAAGAACATCCCTTACAAACAGAATTTAGGTGCAGAATATCCAATCGATTGAGTTCGTTCTACCGACAACATGCCCGTATGTTTCATCAGTTCTGCGTACGGAGTTTTGAGCAATTTGATCATTTAGCCAATTAAAGTGCGATTTGTGGCCACTCCCCGTGCGCCAGTTAAGCCGACTGTAAGACGAGCTAACCGAAGTAGATACAATCGATAAGGTAAGCGCCTAGCACAATCACAACCGCATATCAATGTTTTTCTGCGCTCAAGTGGAAACACTACAGAGTACCTGCGAGTTCAAGAAACCGCTGAAACTGATATTTGTACCGATTTACCGATTTTTGGATGTTCAAGTCTGAATAATGTGGGTTTAGTAGACACGATGCGGTGAGACGAGTTTTAACTTGCGTTTTTAGTTTACGATAATACACTGTTTGCTGGTCGAAAGCCACGAGTGGATGAGCAACCAACGTCGACCGATTTCGTTCTACCGACAACCTGTGCGTATGTTTCATCGGTTTTGTTTACGGCTTTTGAACCAATTTAATCATATAGCCATTTGAAGTGCGATTTGTGGCCACTCCCCGTGCTGTAAGACGAGTTAACCGAATTAGAACCGTTGATAAGGTAAGCGCCTAGCACAATCACAACCGCCCATCTGTGCTTTTCTGTTGTCTTTAGAAGACATGCGAGTAGATGAACTTGGCCAGCATAAGGTGATAAAAGCATCGATTCTTGGATGCTCGAACCGGAATAATGTGGGTTTCGTAGTTGCATCATTGTAATGTACCGCACTTTAGTTTACACTGAATCGAAAAAGATTAGCATCCATGCGATTTTGTTCAACTACAACTCACAGACAAGAGCAGTGTGCTCTGTGCGTATGCGGTCTTTAAAACATCAGAAGCAAATGCAACTGTTTTTGATTCTTGCAGCTGCAGAAAATGACTTGTGGATAGAAGGTCGCTGGTATGACGATTTAAAGGCCATTCATATGCGAACACCAAAAATACGAGTGAGAGCACAAAACAACTCTCTGGAAACTTAGAAATAGGTGAGTCTCGGAACGAAAAAGATCGAGAGTCAGACTCAGAAAACAAGGTTTCAGAGTGGCTACGAGAAAACGAGAAAGCAGCTCAGACCTGACAAGACGACGCCCTAACGCCGACAACGAATACATCGGCGGCAGGCGTTCTTTCTGTTATGAACACAAGGAAACGATTCAATAAGCGCAGAAGCGAGCGGAACAACAACTAGACCGCCTTGTAATGAAAAATACGATTAAAGTTCGTGAATTGTAAACGTTTGCTTGTTTTGTAATAGATTCATAAAGAGCATTTCTCATATTTCGAAATGCTATCGATGACGATAGGCCTATAGATTAACGATCGAGGTCACATTGGCAACCACGATGCTCTCAACACCGAAAACTCAGCCAGTTAAGACATGATAATAGCCTGAAGACAACGATAGAAAGCGCGTTTCCAAGGACAACGCGAAAGAAGCAGATTTTTGAAAAAAAGGTTAAAAAACACGAAAAAGGCTTTGTTACCAAGTTAACGGGGATACATTTCTTAGAAATTTACTGGCCTTAACGCGATTTGATTGCGGTCGTATATGCATTGTACGGTAGCGCGATTTCACCGTTATTTGTCGAAAATGGCTGTTTGAGTGATTTTGAAGTCATACGAGTTCTTCGCTAACTCGAATTGGTCTGGAATGGCCAAGGAAACACAGGTTTGTGGCTGTTTCGCCAAAAAAGGCAAAAATTGTCATTTGCAACAGCACAAATTGATTTTTCATCGTTTCTGGGCTATTCAGCTACATTCTGTTTTCTGCTGCTCTGTTTCGGGCGTTCCAAAGCAATAAGACAGAATTATGGCCCTCAACAGGTGAAACGTGATAATCTCGTAATGATTGATGATCACAACGTGTTGTTCTAGTAATAATCCATTTTGCACAAAAAAATCAAAGAAAATTGCGTTGTCTCAACAAATCTACTGTGCAACCACCACCTAGCCGATCGTGTGATGTTTACAACCGCGGTTTGGAAAGTTCACACGTTCGTTACGCACTCGTTGTGACAGCGCTTGCTTCGATTCAATCAATATTGAGGGAAAATGTTGCAATTTGTTATTTTTTGTTCTGATTTCAAGCTCAATCGACTCATTTTTCAGGTTTATTCGCTCCAAACAATGATTGTCGAGTAACGCTGAGCTTCATCTGCGAGAAAAGGTTGGTTTGTTATACTAAATGACATAATTTAAATCAATTCTAATCGGTTTTTGTAATTGTTTCTATCATTGAAGTGCCAGCGAGCCTGACTTGCTCTGCTGCACGCAATTTATCATTAAAAATCGATAAAAATGGAATTTTAAAACATGAAAAAATAAAAAAACCTTAATTTACAGCATTAATTAATTAGTTTTATTAATTTTATTTTATTTTCTATTAAAACAAATTGAACGCGTTTAAGAACTAATTATGGTGGAAATTTCAGCCATCTTCCGTCCTCCAAAAAAGCAATGCGATAATCGTAACTACGGTACTCTCAAAAATCAGGCATTTTGCCGCGGGACAACAGGACGAAATGGAGATCTTGCGCAAAACCGCGTTTTTCTGGGTTTTTTTTTAAATGTAAATCTGATGTTCCCCACATGGTCCTCGCCCTCTAATTACCCTAATTCGGTCAAGAAATCATAAATTGAAGCCGACAGAGCTGCGAAAATTGCCAAAAATTTATTTTTCGTTTTTTGCCTTTTTCTGCTTTTATCTAAGTTGTAGTGGTGGATTCTTGACCGAATTAGGGTAATTAGAGGGCGAGGAGCGTGTGGGGAACATCAGATTTACATAAAAACCCCGAAAAACGCGGTTTTGCGCAAAATCTCCATTTCGTCCTGTTGTCCCGCGGCAAAATGCCTGATTTTCGAGAGTACCGTAGTTACGATTATCGCATTGCTTTTTTGGAGGACGGAAGATGGCTGAAATTTCCACCATAGCATTGCAAAACTACAAAGACGATTGGTTCTGTAACTTGGCAATTAGCTGAAATAGTTTTTCCCGATTTTTACATAATTTACATCAATTCTCAAGTGTTTTTTTAATGTTTTCTGTTTTCTGTCATTGAAGTGCCAACGAGCCTGAGTTGTCCTGCCGGAAGGAAAAAATGATTAAAAATCGGATCCAAAGATTAACCGCGTCTTACCACGTTTTTTTGCCAATTAAGCAAAAAGCATTAAAACGACTGTTAAGTTGAGTTTTAGACTCAAATTGAAACCAAGAGCAATGCGACACGTTACTGGAAAGTTCGAGTAGCAGGCGCGCCACAATTCGCGACAAGGCTTGCTCAAGCCTTACCAGTAATCGATTCTTCCTGGCAACACTGGTTCGAGCCTCGAACCAGTGTTGCCTCGAACTTCGAGGCTACAAGAAGTACTCTTCTTTTCAAGGATCTCAAGGCATAAAAAAACTCAAGCAAGGTAAGAAGTGTAGCTTATGCAATCGCAAATTCGTCTGCTTTTCATTTCAGCCAATAGAGAAACGATTCCAGCGGTCTCCCTCCCGCAGACATGATCTATGGATTGATTGTGCGATTTTTTCTGGACCGCAGCCGTAATTTCTGGACTCGACGGTTTGTTTACTTTTGTTTTCACTTCATTAGTGGCAATTTGTATATGTTCATTACTCGTCTGCTTCAATCAATTCTGATTTTGTAATGTTTTCTGTATAGTGCCAACGAGCCTGAGGTGCTCTACCGCTCGCAATTAATCATTAAAAATCGATAAAAATCAAGTTGTAAAATTAAAAACAAAAAGTTCAAAACTTTATTTCCAGCTTTAGGTTATTAAAAATCATTTAAAGAAGCGCAACTTCAGCCATATTGTGATAGAGGCGGTATTGGGGTGCAACGGTTGTTGAAATTTAAAGTTTTTCATTAAATTAGCTCGCTGTTATCGGCGTGTTTTGACAAAATTCAACGCTATTTATTCCCACTAATTATAACTTTTAAGCACTCTTAAGCATTGCAAAATTGCAAAGACAATTGGTTCTGTAACTGGCTAATTAGCTGGAATAGATTTTCCAGTATTTTGACAAAACATGACGACGATGAGATGACTGAAGTTGCACCTTGTTGTACTAATTTTATAAAAATGGATTAAAATGGAAAAAAAAGGTTTTTTGATTTTGGCGGTTGCATAGTTGATCTGTTAAAATCTCGCAATTAACGAAAAAACCGATGAAGGAGAAGATATCTTCGGGAAGATAAAACGATTCGCACTCACCTCAATATTGCAGATCTGGAATGCAGGCAAGAAGCTGTGAAGAACGTCGAAGATGTAAAAGGTCAAATGCAAATAGCCGATTTCATTGCAATTTTGGCGAATTTCGATCATTTGCGATTAGAGGTTGGTTAAGTTAACACACCTATTATCAGCCATTCCACCTTCTGACCATTTGCCTATTCTCCGTTTGCTTATTTTACAGGAAAAACGGAACAGCAGAAACCAGCATAGTCTACGAAACCCTCGAAGCTAAGAAGAGCGTCTATCGACCTTGTCACAATCGTGCGCGTACGATTTATCCGCTTTTACGCTAGAACACAACGTTCCCAAGCTAGAGCAACTTTCTTAAAAATGAGCAGTGCAATGTTTTACTTAAACGATAGACGATGTAATCATTGACGTTTCAAAATAGTGATATGTTCTTTTAGACCAAGTTCTACCAAACATATGACGATGAGTCAAGCGGGCATAACATTGGACCACCGCCAGCCGTCTGTCCTAATTGCAGGAGGATTATTCCGCGATAGAAATTTCGATGGATTTCGATTGCGAGATTCGCTAGATGTCTGGAGGATCTCGACGCTATGGATCTAAGATCTAATAGGATCTAATAACCCGCGTGGCAAAACATCAAAAGGCGAGCATTATCCACACACACAAGACTTAGTTCTTAGAGGATTGTAAGTTCATTATAGTTAATTTTCCCATAAAAATCAAAAATCAGCAAATTGCAAAAATTGCACAGACGATTGGTTGTATTTAGCCGGAATAGTTTTTCCGAATTTTTCAAAACAGCACGATAAACAACAGCGTGCTGAAATGACTTATTAATAAAAGCTGCAAATAAAGGCGTAAAGGTGTAAATTTTAATTTTGGCTTTTGGTTGAAATCTCGTGATTTTCTTTGGTTTTCTTTCTACAAAATGGATCGATCGTTCTGCGATCGGTGCTTCTGCTGTTGTGCAATTTGAAATTTTATCCTTGAAATACCGTAAGCAGTGTCATAACCTTAATAGAGACTAGTGAAAAACGACAGCCCAGTCTTAGGCTATAAAACTTAGGGGGGGGGGGGGAACCTACAATTAAAAATCGATTTGTGCGGTTGCGCGCGAACGGCTAAGTCCATGGTCAGCGAACGACAATTTTTTGCCAATTCGAGGTCGAGAAGAACTCTCCTGCCATCAGAATCACGTGAAACGGCCGGAAATAGTCAGTTTCGGCAACGAACAGTCAAAGTGCTACCGTACAACGCATTTCCAACCGCAATCATATCGCGCCAGGGCCAGTGATTTTCCACTAAATGTAGGCTCCCCCCTAAGTTTTATAGCTCAAGACTGGGTTGTCCTACAAGAATTCTGTAAGCGCCATCTTGGTCGCAAGGGTCGAATGTGGGGGGGGGTAGACGAAATTTCAGAAAATTCTGAGACTTTTTTGGAGCGATGTCACTGTCCCTTTAAGCTTAATTAGCAATTAACGAGCGAATATTGAGATAGCTGGATCGGTGAAACGAGTCTGTGACTACGGGTCGGTGGTTTGTTAAATTGGTTTCTGCTCATAAGTGACTATGCTTTTATTAGGCTTATGACAGAGTTCTCGCACTACATTTAGTCAAAAGTGTTTGATTTATTATCTAAAATTGGTTCCATAAATTAACGTCATACTGACATTATTTAGCATTAATTAGCAAATCAACTGGCATTTAAATTAACTGCGAGCCAGCTGGCTAGTATGACGCGTTCACTGGCTCGTCAGGATTTTCGTAACACGAGCCGCCGCTGTCTTTTTTAAAAAGTTTTTTCAGCTTTAGATTGAGAATTTTGATGTTTAACGGTTATTGGGACAGTTTTAAGAGCTGTGTAACTATTCTAATTTCAAGTCAACAACAAAGTGAACTCTGCTTTTTAGTTTGTTTTGGTTTCTGCAAACTGCAAAACTGCAATGATCGATTGAAATGCGTCAAATCAAATTCGAGTGAATGATCTTGGTGCCCACAGGGAGAGCCAGCGATTAGAAACAGGTGAGTTCTGGAGTTAGAAAGGCCAAGGCGGTAATGATATTTAGCACTGATACGACAACGTCTCAACTAGCGGTCTCAACGAGAGAACGTTCTTCTTTCTGCATGTAATGATGAAAGCTAGTCTGTAATGCAAAGTAGGTCAATTTTTATTTGAGCAATTCAATCATTTAGACATCTAAAGTGCGATTTGTGGCCACTAATCGTGCGTCAGTTAAGCAGATTCTAAGACGTGTTAACCGAAGTAGATACAGTCGATAAGGTAAGCGCCTAGCACAATCACAACCGACTATCTGTGCTTTTCTGTGCTTTAGAACACCTGCGAGTAGATGACCTTGACCAGCAGAAGGTGTTAAAAGCATCGATTCTTGGATGCTTAAAGCGGAATAATGTGGGTTTAGTAGTTGCATCGTTGTAATTGAGGTAATTTGCTGCACTTTTAGTTTACGCTGAATCAATGTAGATCAGCACCAATGCGATTTTGTTTAGCCACAACTCACAGACAAGAGCAGTGTGCTCTGTGCGTATGCGGTCTTTAAGACACCAAAAGCAAATGCAACGGTTTTTGATTTTGGCAGTTGCAGAAAATGACTTTTGGATAGAAGGTCGCTGGTATGACGATTAAAGGCCATTCATATGCGAACACCAAAAATACGAGTGAGAGCACAAAACAACTCTCTGGAACCTACACTTAGAAATAGGTGAGTCTCGGAACGAAAAAGATCGAGAGTAACGTCATTTAGAACTCAGAAAACAAGGTTTCAGAGTGGTTACGAAACAATGAGAAAGCAGCTCAGACCGGACAAGACCACGCCCCAACGCACGCCCTCAAAATGAGCACGTTTCTCAGTCTATCGCATTTGATTATTGACAACAAAAGTAGGTCAATTTTTACAAATAACACGGTTTACAACGAATTTTCTAGTTCTCTTCCTACACGATTTTGACGATTCTGTATTGTAGCGCATGGAAGAGCTACAATATTTGAAACTGTAGGTCAATTTTCGCAAAGATGACGCTTTACAACAGGTTTCTAGACGCATATTATCAGTGCGAGTTATGTAGTTCCTTTGGCCATCGATCATGGACAACAGCTAAATGCGAACACGTACCTTTCAGTAGGTTTGATTACGGAGTTTGTAAGGCAATTCAGAGCGCCTACGAGAGAACGAGACATTATCCCAACGCGCGCTCTCAACATGAGGACATTGCATTTGATTATACGCCATAGTAGGTCAATTTTTGCATAAAAAATGGTTTACAAAGAGTTTTTAGATATGAATAATATGTACAACATGCAGTGCACTTCGTGGATCGAGCTGATTTGCGGTGCCGCTATCGCATACCTGCTCCTGTGGACCGCCTACTACCTGCTAGCAACCTTCGCTTGCTGCTGCCTGTGCTGTCGATTCTCGTGCCGACTCACCGGAGCCATCCGAGCGCTGATCACCAACTGCCGTCAACGATCAAGTCCTCATCGTCCAGCCATCACCCAGCCGAGACGAAGCGCATTCGAATACCGGCCTTCTCCAAAGCTAGCTGCCGCCGTCCTCGTCGCGATTTTGTTTTAACCTCCACTCACAGAGAGTGAGAAGACAAACGAAATTCAGAAACACGAGTGAATTAAAGTTACCACAACAATCAAACGATTAGAAATAGGTGAGTCCTGAATATTGGAGCAACATAGAATAAAGCAATTTAGAACTGACATTACGACGGAAATTCAATTCTGGTCAACTCAACTGACATAGTGAATTCGACTGCGATTAGACGTCTCAGTGGAAAAATCAACCCCGATTCTCGGGTTTACGATTGAGTAGCAGAAGCAGTAACAATCGGAAAGCCATAACAGGAGAAATTATGCAGGTCGAAGAAATTACAAAAAGCAAGTGATAATTGTAAGTTAAGATTTGCTTTGTTGGGTGCAAATAACCCGAAAAAGACCAAAAATGAACCAATGTGATTGCTTTTCAAATAGAAGTCTCTTGCTTTTATCTTTCTTAACCTGTAGACATCGTTTTGTGCAATTTTACGCCCGCTTAAAATTAACAAAAACAACGTAAAAGCATCCTTTTTGTGCTTTTGATGATGACGACTCTAGAGTTACTCGAGACATAAAGGGATTAACTGTTCAAACAACAACTGTGCTTTGACTGTGGAATGCAGATCATTTAAATAAGTCGTGGCTGACGGACTAAGCCGAGATTGTGCCGGGTCTGCGATTAAAACCAAAAACCACAAACTTAAAGTTAATCTCAAGCAAACCCAATTGTTCAATTATATTCAAGTTTAAGAATCAAGCGAATGGATTACCGACGTTCGCGATTAAGTTTGGATAGGACCAGAAGGCAACAAAGACATTTATACGATTGCGTAGATGGCATCATCGCTATGCACTCAGACGATATGGTAGGTTGCCTCTAGGCTATTGCCAACCGGAGCGAGACCATCAGGAACGACTAATTTGTGTTGGCTAAACAACAATAGATTGTAAGTTAGATTCATTCTTATCGAGTGTGTTGTACAAAAAATGTAATTTCCAGGCAAACACGGACGGAATTCATCGGGAGCGGCTGCTCTTTTTGTCTTTTTGTCATGAACACAAAGAAGCGATTTAATGAGCGCAGAAGCGAGCGGAACAACAACAAGACCGACGTGAAATGAAAAATACGATTAAAGTTCGTGAATTGTTAACGTTTTCTTGTTTTGCAATAGATTCTTACAATATTTCTCATTTTCCGAAATGCTATTGATGACGATAGGCCCAAAGATTAACAATCAAAGTCAAAATTCAGGCAACCAGGAAGCTCTCGGCACCGAAAACCCTAGCCAGTAAAGACATGATAGGCTGAAGACGACGATAGAAAGCGCGTTTCCAAAGGACAACGCAACAGAAGCAAATTAAAAAAAAAGGATTACCGGCTTGTTTTACGAAAATCCGATTGAGCGAGCCGGCCGACTCAATATGCAATAAACTTAGTAATTTTGAAAATTTCAATTCGCCTGTTTTGTGCGTTTAACAGTTCAATTTGGTCAGAAAACAACGAAAGCTAAATCAGTGAAAACTCATTTTTTGAAAATCGAAAACAACCTCAACCGGAGCCTCGACCAGGCCGGATCGATGTCCATCTCATCTGCTTCACGGACATTCCTGATAACGACAATTTCCAGCTCACGAAAGCCATTGGCCATACATTTCTCGACAATAGAAAAGCGAACGTCGAGGTATCACCGCTGATACCGTTGTCATTGAGGTCTACCAAAGTCAAATCTCGTCATATCTATAAAACTACCAAAGACCTGTCACAAATACTCTAATTGACATAGCGATTAGAGCATCGTGAGCATTTTTTAATCTCAAAATTATTGTAATCGCTGCTTCTGGCTTTGTAAAGCTGAACTGTGAAGAAAGGACAGAAATATGATGGATTTTGGCTGATTAGCCATGGGATCATGCTGATTGATGACCGAAACTCATGCCTTAAACGGTTCTGAGAGAGAAACCCGAAAAACACGCGGTTTTTTAAACAAATCAACTATGCAAACGCCAGCCGATCGAATGTGTGAGGTTTACAAGAGCGGTTTGGAAAGTTCACACGTTCGTTACACACTCTTTGTGACAGTGCGCGCGTCTATCGTTGCTATTTTCGTTCTCCAATCCAGTTACAACCGCTAATCGGCTTCTTTTCAGGCTTTTTCGGCCTCAAACAATCACTGTCGACCCACGCTGAGCTCCGTCTGCAGTAAAAGGTTGGTTTATCAAGTTAAAAGACAGTTTTTATGTCAGAATTCCTTGTTTTCTTGATGTTTTGCTACTCCCAATGTGGAAGAGGCTGATTTACGATGATTAAAAGACATTTTGGAGGTTAAGGACCAGGTAGAAACGCAGTTTACTGACTGATTGTTTGTTTAATCGGGGAGAAATCAAATTCAACGAAATTTTGTGATTTTTGCAAATCCGCAAACAACAATTATCATGTTCAGCGTGCTATTTGAAGTCAAAATCGCCCTAAAAGTAGGAATGCCTCCTTTTAATCGTTCATATTTCATTTCTTGCAACTGCACAAATCAAAATTTTCATTTTTTCTCATCCAGAACACCACAAACGTGCGTTTACCGGGGTTTACTATTTACAGGGACACGGGCATTCTTCCAAAAAATTCTCGGATTTTTCTGAAATTTTGTGTACCTTTATAAAATTGGCCCTCCGCACCAAGATATGCGTTGTACGGTAGCTCTTTGACCGTTATTTGCCCGAAATGGTCATTTTCGGCCGTTTCGAGTGATTCTGATGGCATGAGAGTTCTTCGCGACCTCGAATTGGTCTCAAATGGCCATGGAAACACAGGTTTGTGGCTATTTGGCCGAAAAATCGCCAAAAATTGTCATTTGCTGACACATCGTGGACTTCGCCGTTCGCGCGCAACCGCACAAATCGATTTTTCATCGTCTCTAGGCTATTCAGCCACAAATCTGTGCTTCCTGGGTCGGTCTAGACTAATTTGAGGTGGCGAAGAACGGTCATGCCATCAGAATCACATTAAACGACCGAAAATAGTCAAAATAGTCGGAGAATCGAAGACTTTTTGTTGGTGCAATGTTATAAACTGTTAAAACAAATGAGAAAATTTTTAAAAATTTTCTTTTCATGCAGTACTATTAAGTGATCACTTCAAATACTTCAAATCGATTGTTACTCAAAATCACTGTAGAACAGCGCTTAGACTTTTGTTTTACCAAATTTCAGGAAACCAAACGATTCACGGGTTTATTGACTTTTGCCTTGCCGTTCCGCTCGATTTTCAAACGGTAGCCGACGAATCTCACGTTTGAAAGTTCGAAACCTCAAGAATGACGCGCGCTTCACCGAGACGCACTTGAAAACTCTTCTCTTGAATTACGAACCACTCCATTACGAAATGACGTTTTTGATGCGGTGCTGGCTCAAATGCTGGTAAGAGGAGGGACTGGAAGCATTTCTTCACACAAACAAACTTGTTGCAGAGAGGAAACGAAATGTCCTGAAGCAGCAGGATCGTTAACCTTTACGGATTTCTTATTACCGAGATCGATAACCTATTCTTCTTGGCAAACATGCAGCAAAGTCGCTTGTACATCAATCGTGCTTCAGGAAGTAGCTCGGCAGGAAGTAGTCAGCGTCAGCTACAGAGTATCTGTGCGAAAGATGGGATTAGAGTGTCTGGTGAACGTTTGTTCGCCTTGGATTTTACTGCTAGCACTCTTTTGCGTGCAACAGCTTTAGACGAGGTGATTTGAGTTTACTTTCATTTTTCCACAAACTTTAAGAAAAAAAGGCTTTTGAAGCTTTTAAATAAATTTCACCCAGAAGGCCACAAACGTGCGTTTACCGGGGTTTACTGTTTAAAGGGACAAGGGCATCGTTCCAAAAAAGTCTTTGATTTTACTGAATTCGTGTACCTTTATAAAATTGGCCCTCCGCACCAAGATATGCCTTGTACGGTAGCTCTTTGACCGTTATTTGTCGGAAATTGCCATTTTCGGCCGTTTACAGTGATTCTGATGGCATGAGAGTTCTTCGCGTTTGTTTGAGCATGGCTTGAGCATGGTTTGAGTTTGGCATGAGAGTTTGAATGAGGTAATTTCAGTTTACTTTCATTTTTCCACAAACTTTAAGAAAAAAAACGCTTTTAAGCTTTTAAATAAGCATTTATTATTTTCGAATTTTGGATTTTCCACGACCAACGTGTTCCAAAAGTCTAAAAATTCTGAAATCAAAGCGATGTTTCACTCCCTGAATGGAAAGAAAGAGAGCTTATTTGACAAGTCCAACATTTCAGAACATATGCGTGTCTGGAAAATGCGCGATCTTGCCGCCTACTTTGATGTTCCCAACGAAAAGAAAACAAGGCTAGCGTTGAGTGCAACAGCGAGGGATGGCAGAAAGATGCAATTGTGCAATCGATTCTGGGTGCTCTCAAACCGGTATGATTCAATTTACAAATAGCAATTTGAAGAACATTTCAGGTTTTTTGTTGAGAAAATAAGGGCGTCTACGGCTCCATCTCTTACACAGAAGACCGTAACATGTAAGTCAAATCAATTAAGTTTACACTGTTTCGTAATTTGTTTCTCTAGAGTAAAATTCGGTTTGCACATGACTACTACGAAACATTGCTCAGTCTGGATCAATAGCGGAAACTCCGACGGTAGCGCTGCCTTTTAAACCGATTGGAGTCAATCTACAAATAGAAATTTGCAAAAACCTTCTAAACGAGATCTTCCAAACGTACCAGTACGTTTTCGAGCTCTCAATGGTCGCTGGCCATCGACCGAACCATCAACCCAGCAATGAGCGTCAGTTGCAAACGACGAGCCTGAGCGCATGGAGCGACTCGGCTCTGAAAACCAAGAAGAGATCGCTTGGGTAACAGTAGATAACTTCTGCGTAGGCTAATTGTAATATTGCAGTTGACGCTTAAGGCCGGTGGCCACAAGAAAGACAACAAAAAAGAGATGCTGAGAAGGCTCTAGTCAAGGAGCACCGGCCTGTCACCAAAACGACAATTCCGAAGCGCGTGTCGCCTCTGATGCAGCAGCCGCGCAAAGTCCCTGCGAGAATCCCGCCTTCCGCACATTTCAAGGTCAGTTGTCAGAGCAATAAACGTTTACCATGCCGCTATAGCCATGGAGACGAGGGCGGATCTTGTGTGCGCAAGACCGGTCCTCAAAATGGAAATCGGAAAGTTTTACGAGCAGTGTTCTCACGCCGTCCTCTGTGAAAGGCGAGAATGCTCTCGCATCGTGTTGTCATCGATAATGCCGCAAAGGTTGCGTATTCGCAACCAACTAGCACAAACTCTCCGCCCCAAGCACATTGTTGTAACGACGCAGAGCGATCGGAGCCTTTGTCGCCGTTAAA
This sequence comes from Steinernema feltiae, assembly GCA_007213375.1. NCBI lineage: Eukaryota > Metazoa > Nematoda > Chromadorea > Rhabditida > Steinernematidae > Steinernema > Steinernema feltiae. The sequence goes on along the minus strand of MQUG01000349.1, from coordinate 73,222 downwards.
GGTATGCAAAGAGTCGTTATTCTAACAGCAAACTAACTGATTTGATTTTTTCGTTAATCAAGTAACTTAAATTTAACGAAAATTTGTGAATTTCACACTTCCGCAAAGCACTCTTGGTTCGGAAAAACACATTATTACGTTAATAATGCTATTTGAAGTCATTATCCCCCTAAAGCAGGATTTCCACCGCTAAATCTTCACATTTTATAGCTGTTTGTTGTTTGCCTTAGTAGAGAGTAACGATCAAAACATGGCGATAACGAACCCTGGAACTTGGGTAGAAAACGCAAGTAAAAGACCGGATTAGATGCTGCTAAAAACCTACATAAGCAGTCAAAAATATTTACAATTTAACAAAGGCTTCTTGGACGTGGTCCCGACCTAGAGGGATGAGCCTAAAAAGGAGAGATAAGACAAGATATTTTAGTGATCATGTATACAGCCGTCCGATTTAAATACCTAAATTCAGTGTGTGCTTTGCACCTTTAAACGGTAATCGACGTGGAAAAGGGTGCCAATCCACATCCCGCCCATCCATCCCTACTCTCGTGCTCACGTACATTGAAGAACCGAAGTGCGGAGAGTACAGAGTTTCAATACGGATATATGCGCAAATAGCGTGTAAACGCCACCACGTGGTATAAACAAAAATTTGCACAACTGCTAATAATTTTTATAATTTTAGGGTTATGAATTATGGAAAATGTCAATTCTATTGACTGGCTGATTCGCTCCTCCATCAATGCCAACTATTTAACAGCAGAACAGCTTTTGTATTTTCTCTACAAGAGTCGACAAACCCTAAACAGAGATTAAAACGCTGCACAACGATGTTATGTCAACGGCTGAACGGAAAAGCGATTAGGTATGGGTATTATTCATCTTAGCACACATAATAATACTGTTTATCTTCTTAGAACGGCGCTGAGGTTAATGGTTTTCTTCGAAAGCACCAGAATCCGTGAAGAATTAATCGATTTCCTTTGTAAGTTCGATCAGACACGTTTAAACACGTTGTTCAAATAGCTCTAGCTTTCAGATAGCCCCTTTGCAATTTTTCTCTCTAATTTGAACCGTCAAAATTAAGGAAGGACGTTGCAGAAGATATTTTGAAAGGAACTGCCGTATGAGACCAAGGCAGAAGAGTTCGATAAAGCGTTGATTGTGAGTTAGTTTTCTCTTAACAATCAGCAACCAATTTCTCTTTGTTTTTGTTTGCTAGGATACACTTTTTGCCAATTTTTGTACGAATTGCATTCTTCCTGTTTGATTACATTAAAAAACAAAGTTCTCTGAGTGCTTTTAGAGTCGTAGGGCTTGTCTAAATTCTAACAGTTTTTCAGCGAGCGAAAAAAGGCAAAAATGATCGAATGATAGGCCGTATCGATCCCAAACGACTACCAAACATACAAGTACGTTTTCAAGTACCCAACCGTCAGTTCATTGACCAATTGACCTAACCTTTAAGAAAACGAGCTTGGGTAAGCGTAAATAGCTTCTGTTTATGCTAATTGCATTGTTGCAGTTGATCCTGAAAACCCACAGCGACAGATATGCCAAACATACGATTGAGCATTCGCTTCTGTCGACCGCTTCCCAATAGTCGATGACCATCAAGAGAGCACGGAGAGCGACAATGTGGTGAAGTAAAATAGGGTATTGTAAGTCACCACCACAAATTGAATTGATTCATCGAAGAGGTACTTTTAGGATCAGTTTGTGGATCGATTTTTTCAAATTTACGTCTTCGACGTTGATCGAAACAGCAAAGCGAGGTAAGATTTTTGTTTTTTACATTCAAATTCACTGATTTTTTGGTAAATCAAGTATAAATTTAACTGTAAGACACTGTAACTGTCAACTTGAAACTGCAAGTTGTGAATTAATGAGCTAATTTTCAGGACTGTAGCGAAATTGAACCCAACAGCAGAATGCCAAAAGAAACCGATTAGAAACACAGCGCAAAAGTTAACGATTGGTGAGTCTCGCTTCGCTTTGTCGGTTAGCTTAATCCAGTGCTGTAAAAGCATCTGTCTTTGTTCTCGAGCTGAATTCGGCAAAATCTATGGGCTTTAAGTTACTCTAACCGCAATTCTAGTTTTCACAACCGTTCTAAACCATTTAATTCAAACATAAACGTGACCTCTAAGTCTAACTTCTCAATATTTGCGGCGATAACGCGTGATCATTAAAAAATTAGCGTTCTTCACGACCTCAAAATGGTCTAGAATGACCATGGAAACACGGGATTACGACTGAATGATCGTGAATTGCTGAAAATTTGTGATTTTCCGGTTGACTTTTACTAGAAGAATAGAAAATTGTCCCTTTAAAACGCTTATGACATCGTCACTTTAAAGGCCCGAGAAAAGCCTCCTTGTTTCCAGGAGTCGCATATTAGGATAGAGATGTCACGCTTTCGTTCATCATCGGATTTAGCCAAATCAATAACGGTGGAATTGATAAATCTGAGGCCAAAATGTAGCCAAATCTGAGACTTTCAGATGAGATCGTGTTCTACTAACAATAAGCTGTGAATTAATGAACTAATTTTCAGGTCTGTAGCGAAACTGAATCCAACACAAGAATGGAAAAATGAGACGATTAGAACAAAAAAATCTGGAACGAAGACATATTCTCGATTGGTTAGTCTCGTTCAGAGCCATTTTTTAGGGAAGATTTAAAAAAAGACCCCATTTACGACCTGCTTTTTCCAGTTTCCTCAAAAGGATCCATCCATGATGACATTAAAGCAAATGCGATGTAATCGACTACTCCGCGATTGGTGAGTCTCGTTTTTGGCGTTTTGTGCGTTTCGAGTTTCTCTAACCTTTGTGATTTTCCGGTTGACTTTGACTTTGAGAGCAGAAAATAGTCCCATTAAAAACCCCTCATGACATCTGAGTTACTTTAAAGGCCCGGAAAAAAGCCTCCTTATCTTCCAGAGGTCGCGCATTAGGATAGAGAAGTAACGTTTTAGTTCATCATCTGATTCAGCTATTTCAATTGATAAATCTGAGATCAAAATGTAGCCAAATTTAATTGAGATCTTGTTTTATGAATTAATGGGCTACTTTTCAGGACTGAAAATGAGCACGATTAGAAATACAGCATATGGAGAAAGCAGACTTTACAACGATTGGTGAGTCGCGTTTAGAAAACGATTTTAGCAAGGATCCATTTCAGTTTTCTCAAAATGATCCATCTATCCATGATGACATCAATGCGATGTAAAACGACAACCCAAAACGATTGGTGAGTCTCGTTTTTTGGCCATTCTTCTCGGATAAAGTTATTAGAGTCGTTTTAGAGTGTCAACCCGCTGCAATCGATTTTGTACAGAACAGTTTTACTGCCTCTACATACCCCGAGCACCAAATGCGTACGTCGACAATGTGAATGCGAACGGATCCCAGGGACAACATCTTTTAAAGTTTGTTTTTCACTTTTCGCTTCTCTAGGACAACCAAATTCTTTGTTTCCCGACACAAATGCTCTATTCGCTCTAATCATTAGGTGGTTTTGAATCACAAACTTATTTAGAATCATTTAGGACGACGAGTTGCAGGCCCTGAATTTGTTGAGACAATTCTTGACGTCATCGATCACCGACAACAGCAAGATGCTATGAGCGTATGTTTCAATAGATTTACTTACGGAGTTCTCCACAATTCAATTTAAGATGCTAGCGTCAATTGGACTGCGAAATGGACAAATGGTCGTCATTGCATTCCAATGGGGGTCCCTGCGAGGACCCCGCGTCTTATCTATTTCAGATCTCCGATCGCCGAAGTCGCCTGCGCGAAGATCTTCACGTCATCGAAGAGAGACCACTGTGCGCACCAGAGAAAAAAATCGACTCCGGGCCGCCCAATGCAGAAGAAATCGCCAGACGCCTTATGTTGAAATGAAATATATAAGCTTTAGCTCGCGGTCACTCGTGGCCCGGGCCTTTACAGAGAGCTGCAGCTCTGAGATTGCCTAGAAATTATTCTCTCCTCAAACGTGTTTGGTGTTATTACAATTGCATTCCTCCAAGAGTAGCTGTCGAGCTCAGCCTTCAGAGCGTGTGCGCTTCGGATCGTGTGTGTTGATCTTTTACAATTGGTTTTGGGTTTTGTCTTCTTTCTCTCCCACCTTAAACACGTTCATTAACTGTGCCGAGAATGATCTACTTTTGTAAAAACGAATAAAGTCATTATCAAATCTTTTGGTTTTCATCTTCTACCTCAAAGTTCTGCTCTGACCATTAAATCAGACGGAAAAATGAGACACGATTGCCAATTAGCCCTGATACAATGCAATTGGTCCCCTATAGATGGACGTCAGTTGGTTATGTGCCGAAAATAAGTTGTTTTCACTTAAAAACGGAGGAAAATAATTGAAAATCGATTGAACTGACAGCCGATCGAATGTGTGATGTTTCCATCTCTAGTCGGAAAGTTCATACGTTCGCTCAGAGTCATTGTGACAGCGTTTGTTTCGTAGTTTCAATCAATATTGAGTGAATTTTTGTTTCAAATACAATGCTTCTTTTCAGGCTTTTCGGCCTCAAACAATCACTGTCGACCCATGCTGAGCTCCGTCTGCAGGAAAAGGTTGGTTGATCAAATTAAAAAACACTTTTTACACCAGAATTCTGATCTGGATAGTGAAGAGGCTGATTTGTGATGAAAAACAGTTTTGAGGATAAAGTGAAATTAGAAACGCAGCTTCTGATCTCTGATTTTGTTTGGGTTATTCGGGCAGAAATCAAAATCAACGAAATTTTAAACATTTTACAATTCCACAAAGAACAATTATCATGTTTATCCTGCTATTTGAAGTCGATATCTCCCTAAAAGCAGGATCGCCTCCTTTAAATCGTTCATTTTTCAACTAATGCAACCGCACAAATTGATTTTTCATCGTTTCCACAAAGCCACAAACAGAGAAACCGGTTTTTAAAAAAACGTCGACCCAGCCGAGTCAAAAATCGGAGCGAGCCAAGCCACGAGCCGACCGGCTCGAGCCGTATATCGAGCCGGTCGGCTCGATTTCCGGCTCGTCGGCTTCTCTGTTCACAAAGTTGTGTTTTCTTGATAGGTCTAGAACAAGCCGAGGTATTGACCTTGTTATGGCAAACACTCAACAAAAGTTTTAAGTTAAAAAGATCAAAGCGAGTGTTGCGCTAGAGGCGTCGCACCGCCCACACTCTAAGCGCAGCCGCGGACCAGCCGCAGCATACTCACTTGTACTTCTACCAATCGGTTGTGTGCCCCAACAAAGAGTAGGAGAGGACCTTAGCTGTACTAGCGTGCGCCGGAAGTGGACCACTTCCGGCTGGGGAAGACCGACCGAGGCTTCCCCGCTACACACCGGACTCCGGGCGTTCGTCGTCCCCGGAGCCCTGGCGTAACACGACGTTTAAATTCTGTGAAAAGAAGAGAAAAAAATGTTCATTTGAAAAGTCCAACATTTCAGGACATGTTCTTTACAAGTAGAAATTTGAAAAACAGTTTTTAGGCCTCACCACGCTACAATGTGGTGAAAAGCGTAGGTGGCACTGTTGCCGCCTATCTTCGCTGTCCAAAGTCGATCGGCGAAGAAGGTCCCAGACACCTTTAAAACGTCCCAGTACGTTTTCGAGCTGCCAACCGGCTCCCAATGGTTGCTGGCCGTCAACTCGTGCAACTCATACAAAGAAAGAGCGTGCGGATCTTGTGTGCGCAAGACAGGCCGTGACGATGACGGCCATTTGAAACTCATAACGAATTGTGTAAGTCAAATCAATTGCGTTCACATTGGTAATTCGTTTCTCTAGGATTCCCAAAAAACTCGATTTGCACGCAACAACAAAGAGACTTTGCTCGATCGATTAGAAAGAAGCGGAAACTCTGTTTCACTTCGATTGCAGCGTTGCTTTTCAAACCGGTTTGACTCAATTTACAAGTAGAAATTTGGAAAACGGTTTTCAGGCGCAACCACGCTACGATGTGGTGAAAAGCGTAGCTGGCGCTGTTGCCGCTTATCTGAAATACCCAAAAACGATTGGGATCAGCGACGAAGGTCCGAGAGACCGAGAGACCGGCTCATAATGAAGATCACTGCTGGACGAGGAGCCTGAGCGCAAGGAGCGACTCGGCTCTGAAAACCAAGAAGAGATCGCTTGGGTAACAGTAAATACCTTCTGCTTAGGCTAATTGTAATATTGCAGTTGACGCTTAAGGCCGACACCGCTGCCGCAGTAGCCAAGAGAACAACGGAGAGGGAGACGAAGAAGCTGGAGGCTGCAGCCCGAGTTGAGCCTGAAAAACGCCTCCTTTGAGGATGATCCGTCGCATGTGCTCTGTTCGTGAAGCAGATGCGAGGAAGCTGACTGAAAAAGAAATGCTGAGAAGCCTCCAGTCAAAGAGCATCGGCCTGAAATCGCCAAACAGATGACTTCAATTTCGATGAGGAAGCCTCAGCGATAACCCCGCCTTCCGCGCACTTCAAGGTCAGTTGCCCGAGCGATGAACGTTCACCATTTCTAGCCATGAAGGCGCTACCGGCTGTTGTATGCGCACGACAAGCATTGCACATGGATCAATCGAAACCAAGCCGCCTACACTAATTGCAATGTTGCAGTTGATGCTGAAGGCCGACATCGTGAGGAATAGCAAACAAATGCAAAGATTGAGCAATCGCTGTCGCTGACCAACTTTGCAATTGAAAACGCAGCAAAAGATCTTCGTCACCGTTGAACGGTTAGCAAACAGTCTTTAATTCTTTCATTTGATTTCTTTTAATTTCTTTAGATTTAATTCGGTATTAACAAACTGTTCTACTTCGAGGCGTCATCACTTCGCTCGTTTTTTTCGAGCAAACGTTGCCGTTCCGGTTGGTAAAGAGTGGAATCTCCGTTTCACTTAATAACCGACTTCGATTGGATCAGCGACGAAAGTCCCAGAGTACGTTTTCGAACACCCGACCGGTTCCTGTCAACTGAGCGCCGAAATCCTAAATTCTAACAGTTTTTCAGCGAGCGAAAAAAGGCAAAATGAAGATAGGCCTGCTCCTTCGAAGTGGTACTTTTAGGAGCACTGTCGATCAGATATTCAAATTTACGGCTTTGGAGTTGTCGAATCAGCCAGTCGAAGTAAGATTTTTGCTTCATCTACATTCAAACTCACTGATTTTTTAGTTAATCTGGTAAAAATTAGAATTTTTCTAGAATTTTCTGGTAGAATTTTTACGAAAGTTTGTGAGTGTTTAAACATTACAATTCCTCGCAAAGCGTTTATTATGAAAACAGGTGAGTCTAGGCATAAAACAAAGCCTTGGACGTTTCGATGCGAAAAGTGGATCAATTTTCACATAGAAAACCACTCTGCACGGTTTGGATTTGTAGGCCCAGTAGGTATCTGTCAAACGTACAAGTTAAAACCGCAATGTTTTAGTAGTTCTGCTTGTGGGTGTTAAGCAATTCAATCATTTAGAATATCAAGTAACGAGTTGTAGGACACCCTGAACATTTGTTGAAGCAAAGAGACAATTCTAAACGTCGACAACTAAAAATGAACGTACGTTTTAGTAGATTTACACACGGAGTTCTTTACAATTCAATTTAAGCTGCGAGTTCAGTGCAAAATAGGGAACGCACACTGCCATTTTGAGATTGTACACCAGCGTTATTAACAGACGTACCAGTGGAGAATCCAACGCCTGCTCTTCAATTTGACACGGAACCGAAAATATGCCGCTGTACGGAGTTCTCTACTATTCAATTCAATTCAAACTGGACTGTCAACTGGACAACGAATTGTGTTCAGACTTCGCTCCAAGCTTGGCTTAGGCTGACTAGTTCAGTTTGACTTACCAGTCACGATTGCAGCGGACGGAGACGTTCTGGTGGTGTTCATATCAGAACGTTTGCGCTGACGGCCGGTTTTGTCCGGAGCTTAAAACAGGCGGAAATATGAGACACGATTGCCAATTAGCCATGATGCAATGCAATTGGTCCCCTATAGATGGACGCCAGTCGTTTATGTGCCGAAAACAAGCCATTTTCACTTAAAAAAGGATGGAAAATAAAACAAAAATCAACACAGCTGACAGCCGATCGAACGTGTGACGTTTCCATTTCTAGTTGGAAAGTTCACACGTTCGCTCAGAGTCATTGTGGCAGCGTGTGCGTTTGAATCAATATTGAGTGAATTTTGTTTACATGCAACGCTAAAGGCTTCTTTTCAGGCTTCGCTGCCTCAAACAATCACTGTCGACCCACGCTGAGCTCCGTCTGCAGCAAAAGGTTGGTTTCAACTGATTTTTGGTGTCAACGTAGTTCAGTTTTCATTTTAGTTGCCAACTGCACTCTGTACGCTTTATTAATCATCAAAAATAGCACAAAAAAGTGTCAATACCCACTGAATCCCAGTTTTTTTCCTCATTTTGGGGCGTATCTGGTCCTGATAAGCTTTAGATATAGTGCAGACCTTTTCGATTCTGACGCTGGCTTTACGACTCTAATCAATATGCTTTCAGCAATCAGCACCTTCTCAGCTTCAATGGGCGCCTTAACGCCCTTGAAAGTCTCAAACTTGTTCTGTCAGCGGTCGAGTAGCTGTCTCTTCAGAAACCTCATGACTCCTACGACTGACCGCAAGCAGCCGTTTCAACGATGGCGGACCTACCTTTCACAAGCTGCCGTCTTTCAAGTCTCCAGTTGTGATTCCTCGACGACCGATGTCCGCTGCGTTCAATTTCAAGAGTAAATTTGCACGCAAATTGTGGTACTCTGTTTTTTCTGCATCGATAAACTCAATCTCACAATTGTAGCCTGAATAACATGTGTTCCAATGCAGATTTTATGCTTAAAAATGCAGATTTTATGCGTAAATTGACAACTGTGCCAATTAACGTAGTTGCTCTAAAGAGCTATACACTTTCGCCTCGAATCGACTCAGAATTGGCTGTTTTGGAGCTTCCGTATAGCCGCTTTGCAATGTTGTGAAGCGGAATGCAGATTCTCGCGTCAGCTGGCTCTAATTGAAGGACAATCGTCGTTTATGTGCCGAAAATAAGCCGTTTTCACTTAGAAACGGAAGAAAATAATCGAAAATCAATTGAACTGACAGCCGATCGAATGTGTGATGTTTCCATGTCTAGTTGGAAAGTTCACACGTTCGCTCAGAGTCATTGTGACAGCGTTTGTTCCGTAGTTGCAATCAATATTGAGTGAATTTTTGTTTCAAATACAACGCTAAATCGGCTTCTTTTCAGGCGTTTCAGCCTCAAACAATCACTGTCGACCCACGCTGAGCTCCGTCTGCAGGAAAAGGTTGGTTTTTAAGACATTTTACATTAATTTTCCGGATTTTCAACTGATTTTTTCTGTCAATGTAGTTCAATTTTTGTTTTAGTTGCCACCAACTGTACTCCGTCCGTTTAATTAATCAACAAAAATAGGACAAAAAAACGTTCATACCCAATAAATAACGAGAATTTTGACGTTTTTTTCAGTTTGGGGCGTTATTTCTGGTGTTTGCAGCGCAAATATGATAAGCTTCAGATAGCGTGGCCCTTTAAATTCCTCTATGACGTTTTTTTGCTCTATTTTTGCGGGAATGAACCTTAACATCCTATTAGTGCACTCCTAATGAGCAATTACATTTTCACAATATTGGGCAAAAACCTCTGATTAAGCAGAATCGTTGTTTGAGCAAAGCAAAAGTAAGCAAAAGTTTGATTGTCGGAAAAGTTGAAAACAGCGGAAAAGGTTGATCGTCTTCGTAATTTCCCTAATTTACCATCCAATCGGACACATAAAATTGCCTCCACCACCGGAGTCCAGCTAAGACACGGTGCGCTACAGACAAACGCAAACATCCAGAGCCAGAAAAACGAATTAAAAAAAGTCATTGAGCCGGCTCGATTGTTAAAAATCTGATCTAGCCGAGCCACGAGCCATATCGAACCAGCCGGCTCAATATTAACTGAAATTGAGCAAATTTTCCGTTTTGTGCTTTTAACACTTCATTTGTTGAATTTGGTTAGAAAACAACGGAAACAGAGAACTAAAAGGATTAAATTTTTTTCGAAAATCGCACCGACTCGATAACAACAATATTGAGTCGAGGCACGAGCTGGCTCGTTGGTCAAAAACCAAAGAGAACTGGCAATCGATTTTCGACTCCTCGGCTTCTCAGGCTACAGACAAACACAACACTCTGAGTTAAACAAAAAGGTCAGATCAACCCTTTCTGAGGTGAAGCCTTTCTGTTTCTGCTAATAATGACCATAATGGCTGATTGATTGTGTCTTTCAGTCTCGTGCAGTGATCACATGCTACACCACAAGGTGGACAAATTCGCCAAACCGGATCACATTCAACGAGAAGTCTCAATTGGAGGCGCCTTTTGGTTGAAAGACCGAAGAATGGTGTCACCAAGAATGGCAGCCTCACTGATCAACGATGTGGTATTCTTTGATTCGGTAACCGTTAAACCGTCCACCTGTGTAATTTAGGTGGAGAAGCACAACGCTCACAGCAACACACGCGTTTCTCTCGTAATGGACAGCACAGTTCATTCTGGAACGGACACGCTGTGTGCGAACGCCAAATCGGAACTCGCTCTTGAGGGGGAAAGAAAGAAGTGCGTCGGTGTTTTCGTCAACGTTAGGCACGACGAATATACGGTAATAGCCGTGTCTGCAGATCGATTTGAACACCGTGAAGTTGGTTTTTTAAACTCTGCTTTTCGGACGCTGTTTCACTGTATTTTAGGGGAACCCTAGAGAGTCTGATTGGAACGAGAAGCAACTTTTGCCTTATACTTTTGCCTCTTCCCTTCTAAACCTGTGCTGCAAAAATGCAATTTACCGAAGATCGATAAGCGGGAAGAAAGGTACCTACATACTTTTCTCTTATTTTTACTATTTACAAAGCCAACTTTTAGGCTCTCTTTGAAGAAATTGATCGGTATGACGCTACCGACTTTTACCGATGTGATGATACAGAAAGCTTCACCTACAGTGCGGATCACCATCGGAAATTTGCAGTTTCTGAATTGAATTACCGTCTCTTGCTGTTGAAGGTAGGCTGCTAAGCAAAATTCTATCCACTGCTAATTAAAGCGGCTATTTTAGGTACATGAAAACAATCATTGGAGAGGTCGATAAACGGCTGTCCTTCAGCCCAGCGCCTGGACGCTATTGCAGCGAAGGTCTACGAAGAATCAGTCAAAGTGGGATCAGACAATGTGATCGAATTCCCGACTTTCTGTGTTGTTCACGAGCCTCCAAGAGAGGCAAGCGTATGTTTCTGAACCATATTGCTGAATCAAGGACATCCTAATTTAGTATTTGAGGCGTTAACGGTCACTTTCGTTAACGCGTCCGATCTTGTTCTCAAGCTCCTCTTCAGTGCCCCCGAAATTCCCGACCGAACGCCCGTTGCAGTGCGCACGTTATCATCGAAGAAGAATTCGGCAGTCTGGAATCTCTCACACATCCAGAAGGAGGAAGACCTGCAAGAAGCGCTCAGAACTTGTTTGCATTTGCAGAAGCTGCATTAATTGTTGACAACTTTAACGAGATCAGGAAAACAAATGGATATTCCGATAAGTACGTTCGCTATTCTAATGAGTTGGATATCTTTTATTTCAGACAACATTCATCTATTTTTCTCGATTTGTGGCCACTGACACACAAATTGCGAGTCGAAAATTGCATCGAGATGGTTTCGATTTGTGGCCACATCAACTGTAAATGACATTGCGACTGAAACAGCACGTCAAATACCGTGTCTCAAAGACGATGAGAATGGACGAAGTCACGATTCCAAACCGCGGATAACAACATGCAAAGATGGGCGCAAGACGCATGTCCTCGCTATTATAGTGAGTTTTCGGCTTGTAATGCAATTGGACGTCTCTTATTTCAGACAACATTCATCTATTTTTCTCGATTTGTGGCCACTGACACCATGAATTGAAACGATTGAAACGGCATTCCAAAAGTTGTGTGTCGACGATTATGATAATCGGATGAGGGCTACGTTACGATTCCAAGCCACGGATGACAACTACAAGACAGCTCAGGACTCAATATCTCGATTGAAGCGAACTTTTGACGCAGTCATTTGCGAACGGTAACGCACTTGTTTTGGCATTTGAAAAGCTGTAAATTCAACTCACTTGATGTTCGCATCTATGACTTGAATGGTCTACAGTTTGACGAGATAACTGACGCTAATTTGCTGAATTGAGGTTTTTATACTTCAGATCAAGCATCCTGGAGTCGATCTCTAAATATTTCGATAGAAACGAACTTTGGACGCAGTTATTTACGAACGGTAATGCTGTTGTTTTGGCATATGAAAAGCTGTAAATTCAATTCACTTGATGTCTGCATCTATGACCCTTATGGTCTACAGTTTGACGAGATAACTGACGCTAATTTGCTGAACTGAAATTGTTTTACTTCAGATGAGCCATCCTGAAGTCGACGATGTCCGCAATGAGTGCGGCAAAATTTGCAGTCAACGCTAACGCGATTAATCCAAAGTACTACTGCTCGTTGTGCACTGAACTGTAATGAGCACACCCCGTCGATTTAAAGTTTTTGAGAAACAGGTGAGCGTAGTTTGTCTTTCAAATTTCAAATTTCCAAAAACTCATTGAACATAGAGAATCTGTCGCTGTTTCCAAGCGAGCTTTTGGTATCCTTGGCCTTAAATTAACGTTTGGCCTCTATGCCGAGTGTTTTGACGCTGAATTGAGATTGTTATACTTCAGATCAGGCATCCTGGAGTCGATGATGTCTGCAATGAATGCGACAAAATTTGCAGCCAAATCACACTCAATTCCGAAATTCGAAGCTCGAAAAACAGTCAGACAGTCGAATCAGACAGCTCAGAAGACTCAGAAGATTCTTCAGAAGCTCACGAACCCGAAAACTCTTGAGATGCTCACAAACGACACGAAGGAAATCCACGCCCGAAACATCCAGGTGAGCGTCGTTTTTGTGATGCTTGAGCGGCTCAAAATTCCAGCAAAAAAAGCATTGAAAATGAGAATCTCTTGCTGTTTCCAAGCGAGCTTTTGGCGTCCTAGAGCTTGTCGAGCTTTCAAATACGCCATTTTGTATGTGGAAATGAGCAAAAAAAGCCTACCACAGTTTTAAAAATAGTCAGAAAATATTCTTTTCCAATGACTTCAGGAACAGGATGCACCTTCAAAAAAGCTTTAAAAAAAGTCCAAAAAATCCTGAAATTTTCATTAGATTTATGCCCAATTCCGACCTTATGCGGATCTGTTTTCAATTGATTTGGTCAACAACAAATGGCCGGTAAGCTACGAGCAAGTCTGCCCCCGACTGTGCGGTTTGACAGCCTTATTAAGCTTGCAGAGAGACATCCCGTGATTTATGATTCTATTCAGCAGCGTCGTACCGCAGAAACTGTTCACGGAAACCACGAAGCGAGTTGTGGAGAAGGAACCAGACGACGCAAAAGCCTTTACCAGCAAATCTTCCCAGATTGTCCAGAGGTGGATTAAGCTCATTTGTATCTCATTAAGAAGCATGCTAATGTCGATTTATCTCAAGTTCATTCGATTACCGTAACCGATTCTTAACTACTGTTGATTCAGATGAAACTTTTGAATCAAACGATTGTGTCAAACGGACCTATTTTGTTCGTGTTTCTTTCTTTTTTTATAATTAGTTTTGTCTTAAGCTATAAAACTTAGCGGGAAACCCTACATTTCCTAGAAATTCACTGATTAAATATGCTGACGATTGTACTGTGAACGCTCTTTGCCGAAAATGACGATTTTTGCCCCTTTCGTTCGATTCTGATGGTATGAGAGTTGTTCGCAACCTCGAGTTGGTCTCAAATGGCCATGGAAACACAGATTCGTGGCTATTTGGCCAAAAAATTGCAAAATATAGTCATTTGCTGGTCAATCGTGGTTTAAGCCAGGGGTAGACGAAATTTCAGAAAAATCTGAGACTTTTTTGGAGCGATGTCACTGTCCCTTTAACGTTTATTACAACAATGCAATTTTACAACACTTTCACGCTCAAACCAACAGATTCGCATTAAGATCTCGGAATTTTCCGACCATCGCACTGTTCACATGATGAATCCAGTTGTTCCGCGTCTCACTATCGAATGCTCGCGGATCATTGCGACTGCGAACTTCGTCCCAACAGCGTTTGAAGACCAACCATCGTCGCTTACACTCCTCTTCCGTCCAGGAGACCACGACGTCGTTGAGCACAAATTCGGAAATCGCTGTTGTGAATGCGATCAACGTCTCCGTTTCGCTGAAATCGTAACGAATGGCGCGATTTGCCTGAAAATTCCACTTTCGGTCGCCGAGTTGCGTCGATCGTTCGGTTATGTCGCCGACGACCTCGCATTCCGATTTTCCGCAGTCGATTAGATTGCGACGAGCGTCGGGAGAAAGCCAGTTGCTCTGTTGCTCGATAACAGTGGAAGTTAGGTTTTTGGGGAGCGTCATCACTTGCACGTGCACCTAAATGAAGTGAATTTTTGAAAGAAAATTGTTTTTCTGGCCACAATTTTGAGATTTCGTGGTCGTTTAGATCAATTCGAAGCTAAAAGAGAGCCTCACAAGATCAGAAGCAGCTCAGAGAGCCAAAAGTAGCCAGAAATCAGCAAGCTGCACTTCGAGCAATCCTAGCATTCTAGACAATCATGTCATGTAGGAAATCCTAGAGAGACAATAATTCCGCCTTCAGCGATCAGTCTGTCGACCATTGAGTAAGCACAAAACCGCACCTGAGTGTTGATGCTGGCAAAGACGTTGTTGTCCACGCCTACAGGCGCGCTTTCGCCAGACGGAAAGAAACGATTCAGCTGGTCCGTTCCATTCTGCGGCAGAATCGCAAATTTGATTCCCATTCCGGCCTCATTCAGCGCGAGTGCGCGCGGAGCTGCTCTCGCACCAATGTTGCGGCCAGGTCGGATCAACATACACTGGCAGCCTTGTTTTAGATCGTGCGCAGGGACGCACACGGAGGCAAAGTTGATGCAAGAGTCAATTGCAAGCACTGAAAAGCAAACATGAGTGATGAATCAATCCCCTTAAAAATAGTCAAAACTGTGACTTTCTGAGGATGATTTAAGTCTTGAACAGAAAATTTTAGAAAGTTGAGTAAATTTTATAGTAAATTCTCGATACCAACAATTGCTTATCGAGCAGAGCCACAAGTCGGCTCATTAGGTAAAAATCAGAGCAAACCGAGCAGCTGGAGCCGGCCGGCTTGAGCCAGTTAAAGAGCGGCTCGATTTTCGGATGGTGGAGTAAGGAATTAGAGATTCCTCCGGTGGGTCTAAGGTGGGTTTCCCTTTGATGTGTGTTGGATACCCGAGAGCGGAGAGTCTGACGACTTTATTGGCTGCTCGCTCGGGTCCGAAGGTCCCGAGTGATGATAACACGCGCTTATATATCGGGTCACAGGGCGCGCGTCTGCTTGCTTTACGACATGGGAGGCGCGGAGGTCACACTCCGTCACACCTATCACCCCCAATTGCGATGGACCCTCATCGCTCGTCGTAATGCACAGACACAATCGAACAGACTTGATTAGATACAATGTGGGAACAGAGGTCTCAGATGGGAAAGCACATAGATTAGATGGAACAAGATGCTGATGCGTTGACTCAATATAATAGAAGGGCTCAGATTAGAACAATTGAACAAACGATGACATTACAAGCAGGTACAAACTCTTAAAAGATTCAAAACAGACTGAAACAGACCAAATGATAGGCGGCGGGATTCTATTTTCACTACGCTCGCGACGAGTTCAACGACGATTGGTTCAATGATTGATGAGAAGATGAGATGAGATGAAGCGTAGTCACAGACGATTCGTAGTCAAAGATGCTGAGCGGGAAGACGATTTTGATTGAGTTGAGTCGATTGGCATCGGAAACTTCTATGGGCGCCAGAGGATTTAGAGGCAGCGGATGACAGATAAGATGTCATCGAATAGGCGCAGAGACGGTTAATAAATTGAAGAACCACATTGATCCATGGACAGTCCAAACACACGGGAAAGCGCAACACCAACCACTCGCTGCTACCAGTAAGGAATTAGAGATTCCTCCGGTGGCTCTAAGGTGGGTTTCCCTTTGATGTGTGTTGGATACCCGAGAGCGGAGAGTCTGACGACTTTATTGGCTGCTCGCTCGGGGTCCGAAGGTCCCGAGTGATGATAACACGCGCTTATATATCGGGTCACAGGGCGCGCGTCTGCTTGCTTTACGACATGGGAGGCGCGGAGGTCACACTCCGTCACAGTGGCTTTATTGCTTAATTGTCACCAGAGCATAAAACGCGATAAAAACAATGAGCCAATCCACTTTAAAATGGTCAAAATTCTAAAATTGTCAAGGCTAATTAGAGCAGCTCCTTTAAAACCACGAGCCGGCCCGTTCTACGAAAATCCAATCAAGCCGGTTATCGAGCCAGCCGCCTAAATATTCATTAAAATTATATGAATTTGCTTGTTTTGTGAGTTGATCGGTTGAACTGTTTGATTCGGTTAAAAAACAACAACAAAAACAGCTACATAGCTATATGAAACAAAGTTTGTATTTTGAAAATTGCACTAATCGGGCCGAGCCACGAGCCGGCTCGCTCAAAAATCGGAGCGTCGAACCGTTGTAGGCTTTATTGGTCTTTAAAGCGGACGATGTTTTCTTGATTGATGTCAACTTACCTGTTGCCAGAGCGCAAAACGCGATAAAGACGATGAGTTTATTCATTTGGCAACACCGCGGCGATGACACAAGTGTGTTTCGGTTACCCGGACCATCCATTTTATGTTCATCTCTGCAGTTTGCTCAATTTATCAGACTTGTTTTGAGAATCAAAAGACTTTGACTTATCCTGTTGACTTTAATTCAGTTTTGTTTTCCTTCAGTTTCGAATTTGCACAAATGCGATTACTAAGACGGCATCGGACAGTCTGAATCACTGAAGGCGAACACACCGACTATTAAGTTAGTTTTATGCACAATTACAAAATGTTGTTTTGCAATCTGTTATCAACAAATCCGTTTAAGCACCGCCAAACACCGATGAACCACTAAACAAACAGAGGGAACTGACATAAAACTAGACGCCAAGAAATGGTTTATCCAATCTGTTCAATGCTCTTCTTCCTGATCATCAACGTTATCGTGGTCTTCTCTGCCTCCCCCATCTATGCCACAACGCTGCAGTTTGACGATGCAATTCTCGGACGGCTTGTCCTCTCACGAAGCAACTTTCCTCTCCTCACTCCGCAAACTGCGCTCAACGAGAAGGCGTTTGTCTTTCCAAATGGTCCACAGTTTGAACTGATCGCGGAATCGATCAAAGCGCCAGTCCGAGCGAAGCGAGAAGCAACGAACAGTGGCTCTTTTAACGAGTCCATGGGGAAGTGAGTTGTATCGCAGGCGCGATTGCGTAGTGCAAGAGATGCTGCCGTGCGCTACGGAAATTGAGTTGTTTTCAGGGAGTTTTTTTACTTCATATTTTTCATTACCTATCGTTGTTTTCTAGCCAAAATTTAACAAACAAAACTGTTAAAAAACACAAAACAGACGAATATATTTAACTTTAGTCAGAATTTAGTCAGAAAATTGAGCTCGTTGGCTTGATAACCGGCTCGATGGGATTTTCGCAGAACGTTACCCGGTGAACTTTGTTTTTTTATTTAATTTTTTTTGGCGACAATGACGCCCGTGAAACAAAATTAGATTACAATGTACAGACCACAAAAATGTACTTTTGGTTTTTTGTTGAAAATTCTGAAGAATTTCCACAAGTGACTAAAAGCCTGTATCGAGGCCTGGGATGTGCTTTAAAGTGAATACAACATTAAAGTATTTTTTAAATGAGAATTTCGTGGTTTTTTAGTAAAAAGAGAATTTAAAAAAGGAAGGAAGGAATGACCTTGGAGGCAATGAAGATGACCTAGTTGACCATATCTCCCAAATTGACTTTCAGAATTTTTAGACGAACGACAACTCGTTTGAATTGTACCAATGTGCTTGAGACTGTATAGAGGCTTTGTATAGAGGGATGTGCTTTAAAGTAAATACGACATTAAAGTATTTTTTGAGAATTTAGTGGTTTCTTTAAGTAAAAAAGGTGCGATCCTAAAAAGTTGTGGTTCATTTTATCCGTTGCGATACTTTCGGGTCACCTTGTACTACAGGGCCACCCAAAAAACATCGTAACTTTGACCGAAGCAGGACAATTGAGTGCTAAATTTTTACTAACAATAAGTGCAGGCTGAGGCCTAAAACCAGCTCCCAATCGTCCTGTCACCCAATCGGCGGCTCCCAATTGTCACGGACCTGTCACAACTGAGCATATTGTTGTAGCGATTTCATTGATATGTCCATTTCCAGACTGTCTACGATTGCAAATTTCATCAAAGAATTCCTAAAGTTTGAAGTGAGCTCCGAAATCATCAGCAACATAGTAATCGACCCGGGCTCGCTGCCTTTCGACCAGACCCACTCGGATAACTACTTTACAATTGTCACGTATCGTTTCAGTATTCTGCTGCGTTTAGCGCTCCGCCAACGTTTAGAATTGACCCGGAAAATTTTGATCTTGTCGTTGAGAGCATTGAGCCCAACTTGCAGGCGACCGCAGGCAGGAAACCGTGGTTTCCTGCGCAGAAAATCGTTTCTGAACTGAAACAGTGTCGGCATAGCAGTTACCTCTCTATCGCCGACGAAGATTTTGACGTTTGGAACGCATTTTTGCTCAAAAATTTCTCATTTTTCAGTTCAACAAGAACACCGGAGGTCAGATGGTCTACTACAAGTTGTCTTGTGTGCGGCTGAACGCTCAAATCTACGTCTCTCTGTCCAGCTACGACAACAACTTTGTGCTCAATGACATCAGGCACGAGATGATCACCAGAGAAAAGTGGAAATATCTGTTCTCCAGCGGTTCGGAGGACACGTTGCACGTTTGGTTCGAGAAGCGCTACATCACGCTGAAGGACTTGAATCTACTTCGCGATTTTATCCTCCGTCAATTTGCCGAAAACGTGAGGAAACAATATCGCCAGTACCTCGATCCGCCGACTACAAAGTCCACGGTTTAATTGAAATGATTTAGTGATTATGAACTGTATAAAAGAAATTTTAAAAATAGTCCGTTGGCAGTTTGAGTTTGGCGCGCGTCCACGATTGGTCAGCGAATGACAATTTTTTGCCTTTTTTCGGCCAAATAAGCGCAAACCTGTGTTTCCATTCCCGTTCTAGACCAAATCGAGGTCGCGAAGAACTCTCCTGCCCTCAGAATCACGTGAAACGGCCGAAAATAGTCAATTTCGGCGAAGAACGGTCAAAGTGCTACTGTACAATGGATATACGACAGCAATCAAATCGCGCCAAGACCAGTGAATTCCTGCTTCGCCCGGATGCACACGTTCGCCAGCGCTCGGTACCCACAAGACCAGCCGTCTTGCTGGTGCGCGACGCTCATGTTCACTTCGAGCGGGATGCGCTCTTGCTTCGTGCAAAAGTGGTTAAACATGTGAATGATCTGCGACACGACGCACTTGGGAACGTTCGGGCAACGGCCGCACGCGGATGACTGCAACGAGTCGTAGAGTAGGACGCTTCGGGAGGCGAACGTTGCGGGTGAAATCCTTCCATCAACGCTTGTCTCCGTTTGAAACATTCCCAACTCGCCGTTAGATTTTTCCGTTGCGATCTTCAGTTGATGAATAGGCGGTTATCAGGCAGACGCGATCAAGACAGATGCGCTCCGGACGCCTTCTCCCCTCCAGAGGGTCAATATGCCGAGACGCAATCCCAAGACACACCGGTAGTTCACGTAAAAATCTATTGAATGAGAAACATTCCATACAATCACTGTTGCGAACACACATGACAACCGGAAGGCGCGCATTCGCCCGGCAGTTATTTATTTTGAACAAAATTAACTAACAATTCAAACAAGGTTAAAAGCTCAACTGAAATTGTTGACAATTAACTCATAGCCCACCCTCTCGCCCTACATAACAACACATCTTCTCTTCTTTTCCTTCTTGGGAGGGTGGAGTGCAGCGTAGATCGCTTCGACGTACACCTCATTCAGTCCTTCCTGCAAAACAGATCGAATAAGAAAATCCTTCAAATATCAATTCTACACGTGTTAAAGCGGAACATTCGACGTATGCGGCTGCCTTCAATTCTCTCGCCAACTCTTCTCCTTGCGCTGGAATCACTGGTCTCTGTCCATTCCTCGCCAGCGTCGTGAGCTCATGATCGTTGTTGCGTTGATCAATCTGCGTGCCGACGAGCACAAATGGCGTTTTCGGGCAGTAGTGCGCAATTTCCGGAACCCACTGAAATAGAATGAGATCATCAAACGAGCTATTCGCAGTGAAATTCTTGCCTTCTCCTTGATATTCTCAAAAGCGGTCGGTGACATAACAGAGAAGCAGACGAGGAAAACATCCGTATTCGTGTATGAGAGCACTCGCAACCTTTCAAAGTCTTCCTGTCCCGCTGTGTCGAAGAGTCCGAGACTGATTGGCTGGTAGCGAAGATTCACATGTACCTAAACAGCTTCGTGAACGATACAAGCAAGCAAAACAAGGGGACTTACAGCATAGTTATCAAACACCGTAGGGACGTATTCAACCGGGAATGCTTTCGCGTAGGACATCAGAAGACACGTTTTGCCGACGGCCCGGTCGCCCACAACAACACACTTCATTGTGTTCATTTCTGCCGAATTCTGGGTCGCTTTGCGGAGCTCTGGAAAGAAGAATTACATTGTATGGAGAACAGGTGAACACGATAAAATATAGGGAAGCCCTGCGCGAATCAAACGAAGAGCAGAAATCAATTCAAATTCAATGCCGCACATTACCAGTGTTATCTACGAGTTGTTTCACCTGTACAACAGTGTCGTGAATCAAAATCATCTTCAAATTCAGTATTTTCGACACTAGTTACGCTCATTCCGAGGCTTCCCAAAATCAATCATCGCCGCTAAACATTAATTAAGCATCAGAAAGACGTAAAATTTTAAAAATCGTAGCTTATCGACCAGAACAAGCGAAGATAGGCAAAAGCAACACCAATCTACAGCCAGGAAAGGCATGGGTGGGCTAATTCAGGTCATTCTACGCGCGTAAAACACAAGGACATGCGTTGAATATTTGCTGCGACCGCTTCCTATGACGACACAGCGTTTTACGCACAAAATTAGGATAAAACCATCACGAGCGCCGGTCAGTTCAGCGCAGAATGCACCAAACGTCGCAATCTAAGTGCGGAAACATTTGAAACGCACACGCAATGAATTCGCAGCACCGTATTCGCCTTGGGCTTCGGTCCTCATGACAATAAACGTCACAATCACATCGAATTATCGAAAAACAAGCATAAGAATGCCACAGAACGCGCAGAGAAGCTGAATGCTCGCGCTGATAGCCGCGAAAACCATGAAGTGACCGCTTCTGACCTCGGAACGTTCGCATAAGCACTTCCCCGATGTTTTCTCGGCTAATTCAGCGGTTCTAGTAGCGGCCCGAGCCTGAAAGCAATGCGAAAACCATCCACTGCTGCAAGCGCACAACACGCGTAGTACTTCAGAAAAACGAGTCAGATCAAACCGTGATGACGCACTTGCCGCGGTTGAGTCAAACCAGATTTGACTCAAGTAAACTTCTTACTTTTGCGGGTTCGGTTTGAGTCAAATCTTTGGTTTGAGTCGTCCACCGTGACTATTGTCGGATTAAATCTGAATGTCGCGTTTCGAAAAAACGCGCGGCAAGCGCAGACGCGCGCCACTGTGTGTGGTCCCGTCGTTTTTTCAACGGGATTGCCGAGGCGCGCCGTGCAAAGTCAAATTGCTCATTCCACGAAGAATTAATCGTAAATCCACGAGTAATTATTGTAGGCAAGGCTCTGCTGCGTATTTTGCGCCAAAATTCACTCAAATCGGTGGAATGACCGAAAAGTAGTAGGGATTTCAATTTGAGCTGAATAGACAGCTGAATTTTGGTGATGAAACACGCGATTATATGTCAATCTGATTGACTTTCGGGTGTTTTTCCATGCAATAATGCATAAAAAGGAACATGAGGTCCGCAGAAAGGAGCAGGGGCGCATCGAAAAGAAGTTGAAAACATGCTGATCTGGCAACATTTCGTTGTGAGAGCCTGGTTCCAATCCAGCTCGTGCACGGTCTTTTCGATGCTTTTCACCGAACACCCGAAAGTCAACCAGATTGACATATAATTGCGTGTTTCATCACCAAAATTCAGCTGTGTATTCAGCTCAAATTGAAATCCCTACTACTTTGCGGATATCCCGCCGATTTCCGTGAATTTTGGCGCAAAATACGCAGCAGAGCCTCGCGCATAATTATTACTCGCGGATTTTCGTTTAATTCCTCGTGGAATGAGAAATTCGACTTAGCATGGCGCGACTCGGCAATCCCCGTTGAAAAACAGCGCGACCACACACATCGCTCCGGTCCCGTGGCGTTTTTCGAAATGCGACATTCAGATTTAATCCGACAATACCCACCCTGGAGCCGGAAGAGGTGCGGAAGGCGATCACAGGGAAGAAGCAGGTGCTCCAGGTGCTCTTCGATTCGGAACGCGACCATTACGTCCTAGTCGAGTGGCATCCGCCCTCCCGAAGCATCCTACTCTACGACTCGTTGCAGTCATCCGCGTGCGGCCGTTGCCCGAACGTTCGCAAGTGCGTCGTGTCGCAGATCATTCACATGTTCGGTCTGCTCGAGAAGCCGCGATTTTTCGAATTTCATGTTTTCTGATGCTCATTCGTGTTTCTGCGATCTCACTGCGTGCGCTGAAATGTTTTCCGCAGCTCGATGGCGTCGTTTGGTGCTTTCTGCACTGAAACGACCATCATCTGTGGTATGTTGACCAGATCCATGCCGTTTAACTGCTCGCTTAGGTGTATTTCATGCGTGGCCTTTTCACTCGTTTCCTCGTGAATTTTTCGTTTCTTTTGTGCGATGGAAGCTGTATTTGCGTATGAATTGATTGCAGCGAACATTCAACGAGATTTCTGGTCTCTACTTGACCTAAAATTGGCTATACATGCTTTTTCTGGTTGTAAATTGGTGTTTATTCGATTCCGAGGATTTGTTTTTGCTTATCTTCGCTTGTTCTGGTCGATAAGCTACGATTTTTAAAATTTTACGTCTTTCTGATGCTTAATTAATGTTTAGCGGCGATGATTGATTTTGGGAAGCCTCGGAATGAGCGTAACTAGTGTCGAAAATACTGAATTTGAAGATGATTTTGATTCACGACACTGTTGTACAGGTGAAACAACTCGTAGATAACACTGGTAATGTGCGGCATTGAATTTGAATTGATTTCTGCTCTTCGTTTGATTCGCGCAGGGCTTCCCTATATTTTATCGTGTTCACCTGTTCTCCATACAATGTAATTCTTCTTTCCAGAGCTCCGCAAAGCGACCCAGAATTCGGCAGAAATGAACACAATGAAGTGTGTTGTTGTGGGCGACCGGGCCGTCGGCAAAACGTGTCTTCTGATGTCCTACGCGAAAGCATTCCCGGTTGAATACGTCCCTACGGTGTTTGATAATTATGCTGTAAGTCCGCTTGTTTTGCTTGCTTGTATCGTTCACGAAGCTGTTTAGGTAAATGTGAATCTTCGCTCCCAGCCAGTCACTCTCGGACTCTTCGACACAGCGGGACAGGAAGACTTTGGAAGGTTGCGAGTGCTCTCATACACGAATACGGATGTTTTCCTCGTCTGCTTTTCTGTTATGTCACCGACCGCTTTTGAGAATATCAAGGAGAAGGCAAGAATTTCACTGCGAATAGCTCGTTTGATGATCTCATTCTATTTCAGTGGGTTCCGGAAATTGCGCACTACTGCCCGAAAACGCCATTTGTGCTCGTCGGCACGCAGATTGATCAACGCAACAACGGTCATAAGGTCATGACGCTGGTGGCGAGGAGTGGACAGAGACCAGTGATTCCAGCGCAAGGAGAAGAGTTGGCGAGAGAATTGAAAGCAGCCGCATATGCTCCCGCATATGCTCGCGCTGAAATGCTCGCGCAAGCTAGCAGGGTCTCACGCAGCGAGCGAAGCGAGCACAGCTGCCTACGAGTGCTCAATCGACGCAGAATACTATGCCGAGTGTTTTGCTGTGTCGCTCACAAAAATCAGAACCATGTGGGCTGAAAAATTCCCCGGGGATTCCGAGAATTGAGAAATTCCGAATTGGTCCCACCACGCCCAAATACACTAATTTTCCCGCTGTCATCGTCTGGACTCTCTTCGCGCGCGTTGTTGTGTGTTTTGTTGAATTGGATGTGTGTTGAAGTTGAAGGACCTTCGGAGAGCTGCGCGAAGCACGTCTGGAACATTTTCGCCGCCTCGAGACGCGCAGCGGCGATCTAACGTGTGTGGAGGTTAGTGCTAGCCGCCCGGTGGATGCAGTTGCTTCTGTAGCTGTTGGCGAGCCGCGGTCTTCAGATTCACGGCTAGAGGCGACTTTGCAGAGGGAAACTGTTCGCCTCCTTTGCGCGCAGCGCCGAGCAGTCTCCTAGCACTGGAAACAGCTTTCTAACAGCTTTTTGCACTTGGCCTATATTTGCAAACAGGCTACCGCAAACGCAGGTATATTCCTGGTCCTCAACAGAATGCGTGTCTGCAACATTGCAAGCGAAGTGAAACATTGCAAGCATCGAAATATCAGACCAAATCAACGACGTGAAAAGCTAGACGTTCTAGACAGACTGCAATGTTAAATCTGATCAACAAATCAGACGGAAATGTGAGATTGCCAATTAGCCATGATACAATGCAATTGATCCCTAATTGATGGAGAATCGTTGTTTGTATGCCGAAAATAAGCCGTTTTTAGATACGATGATCGAAAGATATGATCGAAAATCAACCCAACTGACAGCCGATCGAACGTGTGGTGTTTCCATCTCCAGTTGGAAAGTTCACACGTTCGCTCAGAGTCTTGGTGACAGCGTTTATTTCGTAGTTTCAAACAATATTGAGTGAATTCTTGTTTCAAATACAACGCTAAATCGGCTTCTTTTCAGGCGTTTCAGCCTCAAACAATCACTGTCGACCCACGCTGAGCTCCGTCTGCAGAAATAGGTTGGTTTTTAACACATTTTGTCTCAATTTCACGGCTTTTTACTGATTTTTGATGTCAACACAGTTCAGTTTTCAGTTTAGTTACCAACTGCACTCTGTCCGCTTTATTAATCATCAAAAATAGGACAAAACAGGGTCAATAGCTAAGAAACAACGAGCATTTTGACATTTTTTTCACTTTAAGGCGTTATTTCTGGTGTTTGCAGCGCAAATCTGATAAGCTTCAGATAGCGTGGACCTTTCAATTCCTGTATAACAATTTTTTGCGCTATTTTGCGGGAAAGAGCCTTAACATCCTATTAGCGCATTCTTAATGAACGATATTGAATTGTCAAAAATTAAAAAAAACCTCTGATTAACGAAGTGAAGCGAAAACTAACGGATTTAAAAGATCTAGGCGGTCAGACTACAAGCTCCGAGCAGGTGCTGTCTGTTACAAAATGGAGGCAATGATACGGAAGCCACTGAGCCAGAGTCATTGAAAAGAGACTTTGTCATAAAAAAACAACCCATTCTTCCACTCATCTTCGAATGACTAAATCTGAGTTAAATGTGTGGATTTCTTGCCCCTCATAAGCTTCGTCAATGCGATTTACACTGTCCTTAAAGCAGCATTTTTCTGCCAAAATCCAATTTTCTAAACTTTAAACTTTAGACAACGAGTGGATCAACCCAAAATCTTTGATTTCTGGCAACAATAAGCCGATATTCATTTTGCCGTTCGACCAATATTCAACCACAACTACTCGAGTTAAAAAACTCTGGATATGCAACATTTGGACTCGATAACTGTAAGCGAATTGTTCATTACTATAATGAACAATTCGCTTTTTTCACGGTTTGGGAGAGTCGCCAGACTCCCACAAAATCCATTGCTGCGGCTCGAATTCGGTCTTTCATTTCAGTGTACAACTTAGCAAGTTACCCGTTCGATTTAATGCTGAAAGTTGAGTATCTTCTTGAATGCAAGGTGAGTTCTTGTGAGACTTGTTGTTCCGCGCAATGTTGCTGAAGATGAGCTCATTTCAAGAGCATCTCCATATCCACAAAGTGAAAATTCTACTTCAAACAACGTTTAAATTTTCCAAGTTTGAAATCCTCAGGTTAAACCAGCTTAATCGTGGAGTTTTTCCAATTGCGTTTTTGCCAACTTATTTACATATTTGAGCTCAATGTGCGTCTGTAGAGCAGAATCGCCAAGGTTTTATAAGACTTTCGAGTTAAAAAAAAATTAAATCCACGATAAAACAATGTCCACATTATCGATTGTGTTCACATCTAACCCCCTACTAATGTAGACGCCTGTCTCAACATTTACAAACTGGAACGACTGATACGACGGAACGAAGCTCAACTGGCAAGCTCAGTTGAGAATTCCAGTGAAATTTCGATAAGTTATCCCAAGAACCGGAAACAGAAGAAGTCATTAGGAAGTTGGGTCATTGGTAGGCTTCTCTTTCAGTTAAGTATTGAGTATTGAGTATTAAACAATTTAATTAATTCATTACAGAGGGACTACATGTGTTCTAAGCATCAAAACGAAGCTTAAGAGAGATTACGTTGAAATGTATGTTAACCACTCGTGGCGATTTATTAATGGAAAGGAGGGAACGTTTCTAAATTCAGAAATTTTAAAGCTCAAACAAGTCTACATGCTAGGTTAGTCCAATAGCTATGCTTTCAATCACCCAATTTATGTAAAAGTTTAGAAACCACGATTTAGGGTTTACTAAAAGACTCGAATGGAAGAACACAAGTAGGCATTTCGATAAGCTAGTCGAAGCTAGGACAAGAACCGCCGACAAGTGAAAAGATTACGACTTGTCAAGACAAAATACAGTGAGAGAATACGACACGATTCGAACGCAGGTATGAATTTACGTTTAAATAAATGGCACAAAATGTCCAAGTTTCAAATGCTCAAGATAGCACAGCCTAATCGTAAAGTTTAAAATTCAACTTACGATTTTTGCCAGTTGAGTTACTTCAAATAATGCCTGACCTATGAGCAGAATCGTCAAGGTTTAGACAGAATTTTGAGTTGAAAAAAACTGAAATTTACGATAAAATAATGTCCACATTGTCGATTGTGTTCTCATATAACGCCCTCACTACTGTAGACGCCTGTCTCTACATACACCAGCTGGAGCGAGACCCTCAGGGACGACTGATACGACGGAATGAAACTGGACTGGCATCAGTCGAGAAGTTAGGTCACTGGTAGGCTTCTCTTTCACGTCAGCTTCAATCTAGACCACACGTCAAGTAGGCTTTTTATTACGCAATTTTTAAAATTTTAATTAATCTCATTATAGTGGCACTACTCGTGTACTAAGCAGCAAAACAAAGCTTCAGAGAGATTGTGTTTCGTTGGAAGCATGGCGATTTATTAACGGAAAAATAGATGACGTTTCTAAAACGAGAAATTTTGAAGCTCAACACAAGTGGTAGTCTATCTGCTAGGTTAGTTGAATGCCTATGCTTTCAATCGTCCAATTTATGTAAAAGTTTATGTAAAAGTTTATAAGAAACCACGATGGGTTTACTAAAGGACTCGAATGGAAGAACAGCTAGAGACAGGTACGACTTTCAAGACAAAATACAGTCAGAGAATACGACACGATTCAAACGCAGGTATGAATTTACGTTTAAATCAACGGCACGAAATGTCCAAGTTTCAAATGCTCTAGATAAAACAGCCTAATCGTGGAGTTTATTTCCAGTTACGATTTTTGCCAACTGAGTTACTTCAGATAACGCCTGACGAATCTATGCAATGTCGATAAGTTATTTCGCTTGAACAAAGAACCCGAAACAGAAGAAGTCATTAGGAAGCTTCTCGTTCACGTCACCTTCACGTGAAGTAGGCATTTCATTATTAAAATTTTTAAATTTTAAACTCGTTATAGTGGCACTACATGTGAGCATCAAGCATGAAATTCAAGCGATTATTGTGTTGCGCGGTACGGAAAAGATCCAGTCGATTTATTAACGAAAAGAAGATGGCGTTTCTAAAAGCAAAAGTTGTGAAGTCAAACGAGTGGCAGTTGATCTGCAAAGTTAGTTGATTAGTTCAATGCTTACGATCGTCTTTTCAACGTGCACGCATTCTACGACGCCTCAAGTCTAAGTCTAAAACGAGCCACGATTTACTTTTAGGAAAGGACCCGAATGGAGGTAAACAAGGATCGCCACGTAGACATATCGGCAAATTGGTCGATTTGAACAAAGCCCGCAATAAGTGAAACCATTGCGACTTGTCAAAAGGAAACAAAAGGTCCAAATTTCAACGAGAAGACTCGAACGGAGGTACACAACGTTCAGATTGTGTGTTCACATCTAACCGCCTACTGTATTGTAGACATATCGCTCCCAAGAACAACTCTTTTTGACGACAAATGACATTCAACAACGAGACGGAAGTGTCCGACAAATCGGAAAGTTCAGATCGGAAGATGATTTCGATGGCTCCGCCAAAGGAGAGGAGCGGCCTAAAGATAGGTCATGAAAGAACAACTTGATTTGAATGTAAGCTTCGTGAGCATATTTTGTCCTAAAAGCTAAAATTTCAAGTTTACAATTTTAGCGAACGAGTGGATCCAAATGCAATATTTGATGGCGTCACAGTTGAGAAAAAAATGGCCAAAATATGTCGATTCCACCA
The DNA here is from genome assembly GCA_007213375.1 of Steinernema feltiae. Lineage (NCBI taxonomy): Eukaryota > Metazoa > Nematoda > Chromadorea > Rhabditida > Steinernematidae > Steinernema > Steinernema feltiae. Next base: position 44,406 of record MQUG01000349.1, on the reverse strand, counting down.
ATACAGACAGCACACGAATGAGTGAGTCCACTTTACCAATGGTAAATTTAAAAAAAAAATAAGATTTTCACTTCAGTGGACAATCGAAAATGAGTTCTTTACTTTACAACAGGGTTAAGTTTGTTAAGAGTTGACACCGAGCCAATATGAATGAAATATATGGACTTTCTGTAATCGAGCTCTCTATTTTTCTAGTTTTTAAAACGCGGCTAGACGGTTAAACAAACGAAATAAGAAGAACCAGTAAACTTTAAGATTTTGGGTTATCGAGCTGGTTCGAGCTCTTCAACCTTGGTAAACAGCTGCTATCAGCTGCTTCCCTGGTTGCTATCAATTAAAAAACGCGATTTACTGACTATTGCTACGGCCGATTTTCGTCATGAATTGACCAGTTATGTACATACTGCTCAGTTAATTGAGTTTGGTGTTCGAGATCGCGTTTGTAGAAATGTCGGAATTGCGCTCTGGAGTCTTGAAAATCATCAACGACTGTGAAGATTCAGATCAGAAGATGATTTCTATGGCTCCGCCGAAGGAGAGGACCCGAGAGGCTTAACGATAACGATAGCATAAAGCCCAACTTGATTTGATTTGGTTAGTTTCGTGAGCATAAATTGTCCTAAAAGTTAAAATTTCAAGTTTACAATTTTCACGAACGAATGGTTAAATTCAGAAATGTCGGCGTTGCGCTCTGGAGTCTTGAAAAGCAATTTTGTTTTTTGAATTAGGAATTTTAAGTGTGGGGAATTAAGCGATCTTAGGAGACCATTCGTGCCTATCTTAAAGTCTGTCTTCAGCGATAACAAAGAACTAGGCACGGTCGCCAATATGGTTCAATGTCTCCACAAAAAGACAAGTAGACGTGAAACACGGCCTGTTTTATAGAATGCGATTAATAGCTTAGCTTACAGTCTGGTTTTGAGGCTAAAGAGAATTTTGACCCCTGATGGCCGTTTACCAAATCATAGCGTGCGAAAATCACAATGAAGCTCAGCTGAGAGAACGATTGACGGCTTAAGAGATAGTCCAGAAAATCGTTACGATGAGAACCACGACTACCAAAGGTTAGGAAGAGTAACTTGAATTCTCAACGCCAATTTTTAAGAATTTTCAAAGCGCCGACGAGCAACTGGAGGTGACCATCAAAGACGCTGCGACTCTGAAATTTCTCTTCCTAAGGAAGATGAAGCGTCCTGAGTTTTGCAAGGTTTGTTTCCGTCTAAACCGGCCTTTTTCAGGCAAAATTCTAATTTCAGAATACGATTTTACGATACGAAATGCACTTTTTAAATTTCGTGATCGGAGATCTGCTCATCAATCTCGCGGCGCTTATGGGCTACCGTATCCAGTTAGTGATTATATCGATCTTATGAATCAAAATCGACGCAATGGAGATCAAGTTGAAACGAAAATGATTGGCTTAGGAGTGCAAGTTTCTCTAAAAGTGCACTTTCGACCAAAGATCGTAGATCTTCTCATCAAGCTCTCAATCTCCGCAGCGTCAAGCTTACCGTAACCCTCAAACTAATAGTGTCATTGAATTTGCCAACTTTCTGTTGATTTTGGTCCATAATTGACCAAAATTAAACAGGAAATAGCCACTAATGCACTTTTAACTCATCAATCTCGCGGCGCCTAAGAGCTACCGTATCCAGTTGGTTGTTCATTTCGATCTTATGGATCAAAATCTGCTCAGCGCAGACCAGATTGAAGTCAAAATGATCGGCTTTAAAATTGCACTTTCGACCCACAGATCGTAGATCTTCTCATCAAGCTCTCAATCTCCGCCGCGTCAAGGCTACCGTAACCCCGACGTGAATTGTTTGCTCAAAAACCACACCAGATCGAAGTCAAATTGTTTACTTCTTGAACCATCGGTTCGCGTTTCAATAAATACAGTACCCGTAATGCAGTAATACAGTAGCCAAGAGGGCTACACAGCTCCACGGAACAAATGCTGCGGAATATGACTCATGAGCATGCGGGAGGAGCGATTTGGCTTCGAGAACTTGGTCTTCTTCTCCGGGGGTCCCTTCATGAACTCCGTTTGGTGTTTGAGGAACAACTGGAAGAGTTGCTTCTTGTCCGTCTTTGTCATCGGGATCGGCGTGTCGTGCATGCGGACATTCGACGATTTGAGGATCATTTGGTGGTAGAGGTCCATCAGGCTCATCGTTTGCTGCATTTCTGGCTCGGCGGAGGCGAATTGACAGAGGAGTAGAGCTGAAATGCAGGCCATTTAGAACCACAAAGGACTACGGTAGGTCAACTAACCGAGAATTAGAGAGATCTTGATCATCGAGAGCGAACAGACGACTTTTCCCATCGGATGGACGTTGTGCGCTGAGTGAGTGATGAAGCAAGCAACGCAACGATGGGGTATTTATTCTCCCGCCGCGCTCGCTCACGGGTTCGTCCCCCTCGAACCAGGCGTGCACGAGACGAGGACGGGGAATCCAATGTCGACGACAAAGCGGCGATGTTCGGGGAGAGCGAGGCGAGTCGTTTTTCTGTCCGATCTGTGTCTGCAGCGCATTTTCAGCGCGTTTTGAACCTCGGTTTGGCGCCCGTTTTGTGCTCTGCGCAGAGTTTAGGCTGTTTGTGGAGAGCTACAAGACGCCGAAGAGCTTCATCAGGGATGTTTGTGGTGCTGTTGCCGCTGATGTTCCACATGATAGATCACCGTAGTGTTACACAATCGCCGGATTACTGTAGCCTTGAGAAAAAGGGAAATCAACAGAGCGATCGACGGTGCAGATTTTGACCCGGGTGCGCACGATTTTTGATCGCTGAGGGGCAAAGGTTTGTTTTTGGGGAACTTGGAGCTTGAATGTGGACTACCGTAACCCAATTCATTCGGTTCAATTCATTACGGCAAAAGGCAACGATGTAGCTACCTGGTGCTGTTTCAAAGTCTTTAACCTTGAGATTTTCGCCTCAAGTGCCGTAGTTTGAGGCTAAGATAATGTGAGTTTAAAATCAATGTGTGTGGTTAGCCTCGTCTAGGCTAATGTAAGTCAATCCTGACAGCGTTCCTGAGCATTTAAACTCTAATTCTTAGTTTTCACCTAAAATACCGTAATCACAAGTTTTAATCTGCCTTAAAACGGCTAGAACGTATCTCAATAGATAGCCTAACCTAGCTTAAACTACCGTAATCTCAAGCTGTGGGTGAAACTAGACTTCTTGATCCTGATATACCGTATACCACAACTCAAATGCTTCAAATTTCAAATTCCGCTTGTCTCTGTCTCGACGAAACCTCAAAATCTGTCTAGACAAAAACATAACAATTGTCTAGACAAAACTCGAAATTTCAATAATCTCTTTATTATCATTCTTTGCTAGAAACATTCCAACCCGTCACACACCATCAAATGAGATCAAAAGTGCAAATTTCAGGCCAAATCGGCCAATCGTGCTCACTTAAAAGTGAAATCTAGACGAGCGGAGTCTGTTCAGGACTCTCGCGGAGTGGCGATCGACCTTCCGCTTCTTCGGATCAGTTTCCACTTCCGCTGCTTCAGGAGCCGCTTTGTGGCGTTTCAGGAAGAGATTCGACAACATCTGGGTCTCATCACGATTGAGAGGAATCGGCGAATCGTGAAGAACTTCAGAATTGCGTGATTTGACGAGGAGATCGGAGTAAAAATCCATCAGAGATCGGTCGACTGTGGCCATAGAGAGGCAGAACAAGGCTGAAATGGATAGAGTTAGCCTACAGTACCCCAGTGGTGAATTGTTACCTGACAAAATCCACAATTTAAAGCTGAACGAGGCCATCGATGAACACATGACTGCGTTGATAGGGAAGACGTTGATTTCAACGCGGTCAACGCGCCTCTTTTATACGCGACAACCCCGCCTGCAGTTTGTAGTTTGCGACGTCTTCGGGGAAGCCGGCGTTGTCGTCGACAAAGTGCGTTTGGTCATCGCGCGGGTTCATTTCTGCGATCGGAAGCAAAGCGCAGCGACGTCACACGATCACCCGGTCGACCGCTCGCTGCACAAGGAACATTCCTTTCCTCTGGGTGCAAGAGAGCAGACAGGCGAACGCAAATGCGGAATTTTGGGTGCGAAAAGTGCGGCTGGAAGGGACGATTTCGCACTTTTGATGTAGCCGTGGAGAGAGGGATCTGCGCGTAGTGTAACCGGTTAGCTGATTGGTTTACAAGCGGAAGGTCGGGGGTTTGAATCTGACCGGTTTTAATGTATTGTTTTTGGGATTTTCTTGATGTTTTCCAATTGCCACACACGTTGAAAATACACCAACAGGTAGAGAACGCTGAAAATAACGAGAATTCTCTCTAAAAAACCAAAAAAATAATGATTTGCGTGATACGTGATGCACCTAAACTGCCCAACAATCGAACGGTCAATTCCGACTTGGAGAGTTCTTTTTTTCAATTCAAAATTTTGCGATTTTTTAAAAAGATTTTTGATTGAGATTGAGATATGGTCGGCGCCGTTTTGTGGTTCCAAAATGTATAGTGATTTTGAACGCAATGTTCTCTGCACTGAATGCACGGATTTGAGCGATTCAGCGTTTAATCAACTCGTCATCGTAAGCAGAACAAATTTGTAAGATGGATTTTTAAGAAACTGCAGTTGAGCAGCGAAATTATGTGTTCTTCGAGAACGCTCCAAAATCAGTCTATTTTGGTCAAAAATTGAATTTTTCTTTGCGCAGAATCCACGGATTTGAGCAAATCAAAGTTTGTTCGCCTCCGCGGAATCAGGGCGGTGAATTTGTAAGAGGAATTTCCATAAAAATCCATACATTTCCAAGAAAAGAATTTCGGGAATTTTGGTCCCACCACGAGGAACCACAAAACGGCGCCGACTATTTAGAGAATTGTCGTAAATGGCACAATTATCGCGTAAGATCAGAGTTAAGCGAAGTTCTTGGTCTAAAATAGACTGCAAAAAATGCCACACACGTTGAAAAACAGCTTATTGGTAGAAGGACTTGGCGACACCGACTAGTAAATTTGGTACATGGTCAACTTTGCCACTGGTCCTACTGGCGCTAAAGCTCTGCTCTATCCTACCGTAACTACCTAACGCTTAGGCTGACTGCTTTAGTCCTAAATTAGCCCTGTTGTTGGCGTTTAGACGCTTCCGACATGACTCCAAGTGTCATGAATTGGCTAAGGCTTAAGCCTAAACCAAGCTGGCTTGGCACCGACATATCTGGGCGCCAAGTCGTCGTCGCCAAATTGGCTCCGATGAAGCCGATAAAGCACGCCAGAACGCGGGAACACCACATCAACATCAGTGGTATGTTGCGCTTAATTCACGCTCCGTTTCAGCTCTCATCGCTGCAAGACCAGTTCCAACCTGAAAACCCAAAAATATCAAAACATTCTGCTTAAAAACGCCGATTTTTGCGTAAAATCGCATTTTTCCGCCAAAAACTGCCGCTCTGCAGCAGAGAGGAACGTCTCAATGTCGTCGACAAACTGCGTTTGGTCACCGCCTGCCAGCGGGGGAGAAGGTTCAGATGTGTGGAAGGCGCAAAGCACAGCGACGTCACACAACCACTCGCGGCGACCGCTGCGAGGCGCAATGAAGTCATCTGTCAACTGTCGCGCGGGTGCGCGCTGCACGCAGACGAAAAAACGGAGTTTTCTCGGTGCAGAACTGATTTATCAAGTCGTAGTGCGGCGGTGCACTTTGGAGTGGAAGTGGAAGCGAGTGGAAAGATCGAAAAGGTGCGAAAAGGGCGACTTTTGAAAAAAAACAAAAAGATGATGAATTGTCTGGAGATTGAAGGGAGGGAATCAGACGTCTGTTTTTGCTAGACTAAAGAAATGAATGTCTGAAGTCAAAAATCGTAAAGTTAAGGACCCTAAGAAGTAACCTCGTGAACTGTTTCTTCTATAAACGAGCGTTAGCGCATCGAGCGCAGCGCATAAAGATGTGCTAACGCTCGTTTATAGAAGAAACAGTTCACGAAAGTAAGAATTAAAAGGAAATTCGACGCGGTGTGAGCTAAAGAAGTCAAGACACTCCTAAGTGACGAGCACTCCTAAGGAGGTTTTCAGACGTCTGTTGCTGCTAGACTGAATTTCCGAATAACACCGCATTACGAATGGAACTTTCCAGTCTCTGTCTGGTCCAATAACAACACACTCGGCTCTCGTTTCTAAGACATGGGTTCGAAACCACACCAGGGCAGAGTTTTTTAAATTTTTATTTCTTTGAACGTCATATTTATGCAGTCTTTCTAGCTATTTGCAGCGTTCAGAGAGCTGATAACGAAGGCATCTGCGCTCAGTAATGCGAACAAATTGCGAATAAACGAAGCAGGACATCTTGGCGCCAAGTCGTAACTGGTTTACTTTATGTCTGGTCGTAACGCGCTTAGGTTTCATTTCTATCGTAACTGCCATAGGCTTAGGCTGTCTGCTTTTGTGGTTTAGCCTAGTTTTTGGCTTACCACGGTTCGTAGAGCAACATTCAGAAGCGGCCGCCAAGTTGACACGTTACCGGCGAATAAATGTGAAAAGGTCAAATGTGTGAGTTGGAGTCCAAGTGTAACAATGGCAACTCTCCTCTCGCATCGCATTTCAGGTTCATAAAAGGCATTTTATTCCGCAAAATGTTACATTTTGCATAACCATGACTGACTGCTCTCTTGACGCCTTCGCCCATCTCTCCCCGGACATTGCCTTTGACGTCCTCCGACTCGGCTACCACGATTTCAAGGAACTCGCTCCTTCGACCTCTGCAACGGCATTTGGGGTGACGTCGCGCGCTGCGGGAAACTGCGAAAAGCAAAATTCGACGTCACGAGAAGAGAAGAGCACTTTGTGTACGTGGAGGAGTGGTTCAACTACTGCGCACTATTGCAAAAATACGCTTTTGCAGAGGCTGCAGACCTCAAACGACTTTGGATTTGCTGCTTCTCCAATGACGTCACGATCGTGATTGGCGTGATCAGCTCCCACCCTGGAAAATATGATCCTTCAGCGCGCGTTTTCAAAACGTCACAATTAGAATTGATCATCGCAGAAAACGAAGGGCGAGCAGCGGAGGTGTTCGCGATACTCGCAACGCGGCCGATTTCAAAGTTGGAAATTAAGGGATTAAATAGTTTGTATTCGAATTTTTCGCCTTCGAAGAGAGACCGCTGGCAGCCGCCGCTAGAGAAGCTTATCAGAAACCCTCAATTCAACAGTTGATCGTCGACCTCTTTGCGGATATTCAATTGATGCAAGCATTCAAGAATTCGTCAGGAAGCCAAACTTTTTGTTTTCTGGGCTTCTTGTTTCTCCCACGTGTTAATGGAAAACGAAATCAAAATCATTGAAGCAGCTCTGACGCACTGGTTGCAGAGGACGACGTTTCCCAGTCACATGCAACGCGTTTGTTTTCAAGTCGATCACAAACAATTCTTGTCTGAAATCGGTGAAAAATTCGGATTTCAAGAAATCAGACGACTCTACAACTACAAGCACATAATGAATAATTTCGGATGTTACGTCTACGTCTATTACTTGGAGCACCCCACCAACCCAACGAAGCGCTGCGAAGTCTTCTTCGCTGGTCCTAACACTTCCGAACTCTGCTTCACATCAAAGGAAGACAGCGTGTGGGCGGAATTTCCGGAATACTCGGATTTTCTCTTGCGAGAACTCATCCACAGAAAGAACTCTTTCAATCCTTCGTCTTGGTAATCGCTTAATACTGATTTTTAAACGCTAATAAACATCTTATTCTTATACTGTTTGGCTCTTTTACTTCTGATACTCTAGTTTGGGTGGAACCTGCTATATCCAGACACAAAGGTCAGCAGCGTTGTAGTATACTTTTGCAAGAGCAGCCTAGGTTTCTACTTTCATCAATTTCAAACGGAAAGATAAATAAACAGAAAGTAAAAATTTATAAATCGGGTTTATTAAATGGAAATCGAAATGAGAAACTTTAACAAATCTTGAGATGATTTCCCTTCTTCGTTGGGAAATATTTTAGTGTATAATTAAAATTATTTGCAATTTTACCTTCACTTTTAAAAATATCTGTTCTCTGTACACCAAACCATACACGGTGCTCCCAACACGCAAATTAGGAAATTTATCCATTTTTTTATATTTACAGATTTATTCAACTTTAACACATTCTTTACTTTTCTAGTTTCTTAGATTTTTTTTGCTCAAAATGGCCTTGTCTGTTTTAGTTTAGTTTAGTAATTTTAAAATATATTATTATTTATAGGAATTTTAAAAGTTTTTCCAATGTCTGTAGCAATCAGCAGCAAGCGACGCGCTGGGTGACGATCCATTTAAACCAGTAAATTACAGGCTATAAAGCAAAAACTTATGGTTGTTAACTTTAAGCAAGTCTGTTTCTAGGCCGTTTCTTAACTTTACACTGGAAACGCGGTATTAAATATATAACCTCATATTGAAAACAATTTCTTAAACAATCACAATTTCTGCCACAGCACGCATAAAAAAAACCAAGATTTTTTGTTCCATACCACTCGCCAAAATAATTGCTCCGTGTTTTAAACAATTGAATCACGTGGTAAATTTAATATGATTTTGGCCAACCAGTTTTGCGACACGTTTAAATTCAAAATGAATTCCCAGGCAATTGATAATTTTTTTTTGCACACAGCTAGATTTTCAGCAGCCGCACTGCTTTCCATTTTTAATTTTTTATCCTAATCGGATTCGGTTCATTTTGTTTTTTTAGTTAGATTTTTGTAAGACAGTAAATCGATCCAACTTTTGAGAATATATTGATTTGTAGCCTGCTTCTCCGTTAGATGATTTAATTATTTCATTTAGATCGGGTACGTGTATTGTAATTCTAAGATGACAGATCATTTTTCGCTTTTAGAAATTCAATTAAATTTGCAACCAGTGGTTGTTTTCGCTCCCTTCAGCCGGATTATTTCATGAATTTTTAGTGTTCATCATCGTAAACGGTTTCTTTGATTTTTTAACTAAACTATTTTTGCAATAAAATAGAAGTCGACTTTGTAGAACGCAGAATTTGTTGAATTTTCATTAAAAATCTTTTTATTTAATTCTAAATCAGCATTTTAATTTAGAGAAATTTTCCGACACAACAGTCCACATTCAGAGAACAGCACCAACATTCAGAACATCTGTGTTATTTTTTGCTTGCAAACTGTGCATACATCTCGGCCCTCTGGGTTGCTTGCATTACACATCCTATTGTCAGTCTATCGCTCAGCAGCCGCCGCAGGCGGTTGCTCGAGCCTCCCTGTCCTGGATAAAGATCTTGTAGCAAACCATCGCGTCCAAGCCTTATGAGGTCTGGACAATTATAAGCTATTTTGGCCTGAGAAGGCATGAATAGGTCTTTTGCGGCCTTGCACTAACCGGACTCAGGTTGGATTCTTCGCTTCGAGCTTCGCTGATTCCTTGTCATTCTCCAAGTCATTCAGCTTTGAAATTAAATTTTTGAGAGCAAGAATTCAGTGTGAAAGTTGAAGCGCTATCAACAAGATGCAACGTTTCGTAAGCAAAAGGAGTTAGAACGACGTTGGAACGACGACGGTTGTACGGGGTGTTGGTCCAGACGTCCATACATGCGTAGAGGATTTTGTGACTTTCCTGAGAACGAGTGGACCGCAGATGATTGTTATGTATGGAATTGCTACGGATGTAAACGATGTAGTTAGTTTTTGTAGTATTATCGTCAATATTTGCGGTTTTACACCGTTTCTCGTGTTGGATAAACTGTTTTTCTCGTTGTGAACTCTGGGCAACGTTGTTAAGCGTGATAGAGGAAGCCATGAGCGTGATAGATGATTCAATTATTTTGTTGTGGTAATTAAAATTAAAATGATTCAAAATTAGTGCATTTTTGCTGCGACAGCTGTATTTTCATTGTTGTTGTTTTTTCAGCAAGTTCGGCAGCTCGAAAAGGAGATGAGTGGCGGACTTGTGGTAGAGAATTGGAATGATTTGATATGGGAACGACTGAGCAGAGAAGCTAAGTGTAAGCTGAAAATGCACAATCTGTGCGTGGAAGGTGTGTGGACGGTGCAAAGCACACGGAGGTCACACGATCACCGCTCAGGGAACGCACAAGGAACATTCCTTTCCTTTTGGTTCAAGAGAGCGACGGGCGAACGCAAATGGAAAATTTTGGGTGCAAAATTTTGGTGTGAAATTGATAAAAGTAGAAATCTAGGCTGCTGTTGCAAAATTCTACTACAACGCCGCTGACCTTTGTGTCTGGATATAGCAGGTTCCAGCCAAACTAGAATATCAGAAGTAAAAGAGCCAAACTGTTTAAGAATAAGATGTTTATTAGCGTTTGAAATCAGTATTAGCGTTCCAAGCGATTACCAAGACGAAGGATTGAAAGAGTTCTTTTTGTGGATGAGTTCTCGCAAGAGAAAGTCCGAGTATTCCGGGAATTCCGCCCAGACGCTGTCTTCCTTCGAGGTGAAGCAGACTTCGGAAGTGAAAAAACGTAGAGCGATGTACACTTCGCAACGCTTCGTCGGGTCGTTGGGGTGCTCCAAGTAATAGACGTAGACTTTCGATCCGAAAATGTTCTTGGAGGTGAGTTGTCTGATTTCTTGAAATCCGAATTTTTCACCGATTTCAGACAAGAATTGTTCGTAATCGGCTTGAAAACAAACGCGTTGCATGTGACTGGGAAACGTCGTCCTCTGCAACCAGTGAGTAACAGCTGCTTCAACGATTGTGTTCTTATTTGTGTTTAAAATGCAGGGAGCGCGGAGAAACAAAAAGTTTGGCTTCTTGACGAATTCTTGCATCAATTGAATAACAACGAAATCGACTATCAACTGTTGAATTGTGGGGTTTCTGATAAGCTTCTCTAGCGGCGGCTGCCAGAGGTCTATCTTCGAATACCATCTATTAAATCCCTTAATTTCCAACTTTGAAATCGGCCGCGTTGCGAGTATCGCGAACACCTCCGCTGCTCGTCCTTCATTTTCTCGATGATTAAAACTAATTGTGACGTTTTGAAACGAGCGCTCAAGGATCATGTTTTCCAAATTGGGAGCGATCGAGCCAATCACAATGGTGACGTCATTGAGAAGCAGCAAATCCAAGTCGTTCAATGTCTGCAGCCCTTGTAAAGGCGTCTGTTTGCGTCTGGAACCGCAGTTGAACCACTCCTCCACGTACACGTAGAGCTGGTCTCCTCTCGTGTTGTCGAATTTTGCTTTTCGCAGTTTCCCGCAGCGCACGACGTCACCCCAAACGCCGTCGCAGAGGTCGAAGGGAGCGAGTTCCTTGAAATCGTGGTAGCCGAGTCGGAGGACGTCGAAGACAATGTCCGGGGACAGGCGAGAGAAGGCGTCGAGAGAGCAGTCAGTCATGGTTATGCGAATAGCGACTTTTTGCGGGAAAAATGCTTTTTATGAATCTGAAATGCGATGCGAGAGCAGAGTTGCCATTGCTACACTGTTAATTTAACACATTTAACCTTTACACCTTCATTCACAACTTGACCCCATTACTGAGCGCAGATGCCTCCGTTCTCAACGCTGTGAAGAGCTAGAAATGCGTTCACTGCATAAAAATGACGTTTAAACAAAAGAAAAAAGAAAAAGAAAAAAAGAATGCAGTGTTGAGCCTGACAGTTTCGGAAATTTTAGTGCATAAAAGGTCGATTTAATTTTATTGAACGAGATTTTTGCAAGAGAGTAATTCGAACTAAAATTTCTACAATTTTGGTTCTTATAAGTCATTTTAAATAGCTGCCTTCTTGCTGAATTTTTCAAATCGAAATAAGATTTAAATGTTCGAAAAATGCTCCAATAAGCCAACAGTTCACGTTCAGAACAACAAACATCTGCTTACGCAATATTTCACAAACTCCAAGTTTCAACATCCATTAATTTGCTTGCCGAAGAGCATAAAAGAGCGTTCCTTTATTTTTGCCCTTAAAACTCTCAGAACTCTAATTAAGTTTGGTGAGCTTGTTTTTTCGGAGCTGTTCGGGCACATAAATAGGCTCCAGTCGGACTGTTGCATAAATTCTAAACTATCAATAGTGAGTAATTTGAACTCTAAATCAAACTTGAAAACTGCAATAAAGTAGTAATTTGAACGAAAATTTCTAGAATTTCAAATTAATTTTTATGCAATTTTGTAGTAAATTAAACGAATTGAACGAAACGAAAAAAAATTGACTTAATAGAATTATAAAAAAAATTTAATTTGATGCTTTTTCAATACATTAGCAACTGCATTCAGTCGTTAATGCGCAGACCTGCGTTTTTGAAACCTTTATGAATTTCATTTACAAAATTTTGGGTCAAATTTTGGTTAATTTATTTGAAATCATCGTTTAGATTGAATTTTTTTGAAAACATCAGGACAACAAAGTCCAAATTTCAACAGCCATTAATTTGCTTGAATAAGAGCGTTAAGTTTTGCGTTAAGCTCACAAGAACACGATTTTTTAAAAAACCAAACTTTTCTTATTTTCTTATTTCTTATTTATATTTATTCGTTTCTAAAAGATTTTCGTTATTGATCGATTATCTTAGTAGCCTAATACAGGAAACATGAAAATCCGACACTGAAAGGTAGTTTCTGATCACATCTGATCGTTTAAATGTACCAACCAGCCATTAAGAACATCGTCAATTAGTTCAATTTAACTTCAATTATTTTGCAAGCAATCTTGCTTCATTCACATTTTTCACACATTCTTCACATTTTGCGTTATTTGCTTCTCAAAAGAAATTAATTTTCAATGTTATTAACTATGCATTGCCATTTCTAAATTAAAACGCGATTCCCGGTTTTATTCTCTCCCGTGAAATCGATAGTTTAGCAATATATTTTTCATTTTTGAAATATGGTTGAGGATGATTATTTTTATCCATATTTTCTGCATTTAAAACAAGAAAATCCGACGCATAAACTTAGTTTCTGATCACATCTGATCGTTTAAATGTACTGACTAGCAAATAAGAACCTGTAAATGTCTTTGATCTTTCTCATTTCAAGTCTTCTCGTAAGACACGGAAGACTTTAAAAAGCGGCCGGTTAATTTTTGGTTAACCTTCTTACGTTTAGGTAACTTTCTTCAAACAAAACGCACTCCATTAAATAATTCGCCATTTAAGCTCTAATCAAATGAAATTTGCAACCCACAAAATTTGTGTCGTTTGGCGGAAGGTGCTAACAGTTTTGATTACTCATAGCAGTTCCATTTGAAACACAGAACGCACTCCATTGAATAATTCACCGTTTTTCAATTATTATTTTCGTTTTGTTTCAATTTATTTATTCCGTTGCAATTATGGCGAGATTTACATCGTCAATTACTTCAATTTAAATTCAATTATTTTGCAAGCAATCTTGCTTTATTGGGGTTTTCCTACATCGAACGCAAGAATTTGTTTGTTTTTATTCACATTTTTGGTAGCATTCACTCGATATAAACATGATGTGTTGAGCGTGACAATTTCTGGAATTTTTAGTAAACGGTCTATTTTATTTTATTAAATGAAATTTTTTTGCATTCGTTCTTCTGCTCAATAATTCATTTTACACCGCTGCCTTCTTTAATAGCTCTGCCTTAAATAGCTCTTAAATAACATCTGCATCTGCCCAAACAATATTTCACGACAACAAATTCAATTTTTTCAACAGAAATTAATTCGCTTGAATAAGGGCGTTCAAAAAGCGTTAATAATTTTTGCATTCAAAACTCCCTCGTCAAATTAAGCTTGTTTTGGAGCAGTTTTGGCACATAAATAGGCTCCAACCAGTCGGACATTTGCATAAATTTTTGTGAGTGCAGAAAATTTTCAATAGTGAGTGGTTTGAACTGAAATTTCTAGAATTTCGAGTTAATTTGTATGCGATTTTGTTAGAAAGTAAAGATACAAAATTTTTTCTCAATTTTCATTCACACAATTTTTGGGTTAATTTTTGGTAATTTCAATCATAGTTTATATTCAAATATTCAAAAATTTTGGGTTAATTTATTTGAAATTACCGTTTAGATTCAAATTTTGAAAACAACCAAGAGACCAACAGTTCACGGTCTGAACAGCATCACGAGAACAACAGATCTCTGCATAACCAATAATATTTTACAACAACAAAGTCCAAATTTCAACATCCATTAGCCGGTCGGCCGCCTCCTCTCCCTCCATTTGCAGCGCGAGCAATTTTTGCCTCTCCCTCGCTCTGTTTACAACTCCGCCGCCTTCTCTCCAGCGACGCCTCTTCTCATCAGACCACTCTGCTCGCGTTCATTGCACACTTCACGCGTCCTCCTCTCCTCCTCAGATTCGTCTTCGCACTTTCGGAGTCAAAATTCAGATTCATTGAATTTTGAATTTAAATTGCGCCCACTCGTCCTCTTCTGGCCGCGACGCGTTTTTGTCTCCCGTTTTTCTCAACTCTGACGTCAGCGGCTGCGGCGTTTCGCAACACGGCGAGCGGGCGGCGGCTGCTGATGCAACTCGCAAAAGCAGATTCTCACTAGCGTCGCACCCTCGTGGCCGCGTGATTCACAGCGTCTGGTGTCTCTGTAAACACCGAAACATTCCCCGCGTGTTTGGGTGTTTTTGAGCCATTTTACTTGCAATCGATTGATTACCGGTTGGTTTGTGTGTCTTGATTTTAGCAATTCTCGGCTGACAGTGGACGTGGAGCGACGTGCAATAGAATTGAATATGTTGGCGTGTTGTAGAAACGCAATAACGGAGAGTTCATTGTTTGTAAGGTTCCATAAAAACTGATAAAAAATCTTCTTTTGAAGTAGTGAAGCTTTGCTAAAAATATCTGGAAAGCAATTTTTGGGGCTTCTTTTAGGGCTACTTTCACCATCGCGGTTAAAATTTTTGTTTCGAAATCAGTCGTTCAATGTCGAAATCGCCAACGATTATCAAAATTTTCTCAAATTTGTGAATAAACACGACAAAAAAGACATTCCTTGCGTGTTTCCGTGTTTTTGAGCCATTTTAATTGCAATAGATTAGCTATTAGTTTATGATGCAATTCAGATATTTTGGCCAGAACAACTGCTTTGAACGTTCAATTTAGTCACAATTTGATGCCATGAGGTCAGAAAAACTCATTATCATTTGTTTGTTACCACATTCAAAAGCCCGATAGCATAAGACTGAAATACGCACCAATTTTGTTTCAACGAAAACGCTGAGTTATCAATTTCACAGTTCCACTGGAAAATCAGCTTCCTCCGCTTTAGTTATTTATTTTTTTGCATTTGTAGCTATTACCTGTACAGCAAAAAAGAAAGAGGCTGCCTTGTGACTCTATGAGCAATTTTGCTGTGTTAATTAATGGGAATTTTTGAGTTGGAGCAGGAGTTACAAAGAGCGTTTTTGTAAATTTTCCATGGCTAACAACAATATGAAAATGTCATTTCCGGGTTTCCCAATTGCGGTAAGTCAATGCAAAATGCGTTCATTATTTGTCTTCAAATAATTTTGTAACGGAAAAGGGTAGTAATAATTTAACAGCAAATAATGAAAATTTCAATGAAAACCAATTAAAAATCTTCATTTTAAGTAGTGAAGACCTTTGCTAAAAACTTCTACAAATTTTTGTTGCGAATGAGTTGCTCAATGTCGTGTCGAAATCGTCGATTATTTCAAAATTTCTTCAATGAATAACCCCAAAGACATTTCTTGCTTTTTTCCGTGTTTTTGAGCCATTTTAATTGCAATAGATTAGCTATTGGTATATTTGGCATTTAAGATACGTTTGCCAGAAGAAACGCTTTAGAATGTTCTCGAAACGCATTTGTTTTTGATTTTTTGCATATTTGAAGCCACAACGAGACAAACTTATTACCACTTGATTATTACCGTAGTAGGCTCATTATGCCGCTAAAATATTTCGACAATTATTTTGTCTATTTTTAAAATTGTCTAATATTTTTGGCTGAACAACGCTTTAGAATGTTCTCGAAATGCAAATACGATGAGCCATCTTTTTGTTTCTGATTTTTGATTTTTTTGGCGTATTTGGAGCCACGAATACACCCAAACTCATTGCCATTTGATTGTTACCATACCGTAGGCTCATTTTTGCAGCTAAAATAGTCTAATTTTGTCAGCTATTTTCAAGCTTTATAAAAAGATGAATCCAGTGTTTTGAGAATTTTTCAAGGCCTATTAACTGTTTTGGAAGTGCTTAACGCGAATTTTTGCAGCCATGTTTTCTCATCATATGTTTTTTGATTTTTATATTTTATCTGTGTCAAAAGAAAGTATAATATTAACGACATTTTTGTGGTTAGAGCATGTATTCTTCAGGAATAGTACTGTAAATGTGTTCACCATTCATATTGAGTTCAAAATTCTGGAAAGTTTAGTTTTTTTAAAAATACCGCACCTATCATACAAAGCGTTGAGCGTTGCGATTGTACAGATTAACAGATTACACATTTTTGGGCTACTCTGTCCCATATGGATCTGTTAAGGAATCTGGAATTTAAAAATTTCAATCTACAAGTCTGCAATCATTTAGCAGCAAACTTTTATATCAATAAAAAAGAGTTGGATCAATTAAAATTAAATTTTGCTGAATATTTTTTTTCAAACATTTCCTTTGTAACATTGCAACAATTGGTAACAATTTTTGAAAAAAACAACTTTTTACAAACTTTTGACAACAAAAAACAAAACATAATTTTTGAAGAAAAACAAAAACAACAAACACTCGATCTTCTCCTTTTGTAATTTTTGCATTTCTACTGCCAAATAAGCAGAGCATCCCACTGAATTTTTTGTAAATTTAATCAAAAATATCTTTGTCTTTTGTCAATTGATGCAATTAATTTCAACATGATCTTCAGATTGATGAATTGAGTTGAAATTTTTGATCATATAGATTTACGCTTACGTTTAAGCTACGTTTATTGTTTTTTTTTATTTTTTAAATAGGGTTCAATGTCCCCACCGTACATGTTAGCGTGGAGCGAGTTGGTTCTCTCCCCATGACGTCTTTGAAGCAGGTTTAAACAGATCTTTTGAATCCTAAAATTTCCTTTCTGAGATTAAATTTTTGCTGATGTTGCGTAAGTCTTATTGATGTTGATGTTGTTGATGTTGATGTTGAATGTTGAGTAATTCTCATGTAAGTCTTATTTTCTGAATTTTAAATTTTTGTTGACGTGGTTGATTTCTAGCATCAAAATTAATTTATCCTCACTAAACAATTTTTGATAAAACACCTTTCTTCAGAGACTGATTGTTAGCCGATTGTTCCTCCTCTTCCAAACTGTTAACGCCTCCGCGAAAAATGGATTTACTGAGTGAACAAGGTGAGAAGTATGAGCTGGTGGCGCTGGAAGCGTACCGTCGGGAGCAACTCACTTTTTAACTTGATCTCTTTTTTAATTTTTGCAAAAAAATTTAATATTTTTAAATCTAATTGTTATTTTTGATCACGCGTAATTACTGTCTTAAGGAAACGAAAAAAATAAGAGATAATCGAATTGAAGGACTTTGAAATTTTTGAATCTTTTGAACTTTTTATCTGAATTTGTACTGTGAATAAAACTCGAGTTTAAACAAAATCATAGGAGTCTGAACTCGGAAAATGTGCCTTCCCGGTCAATGTAGGTTACGCTTCCGGAAAGAACTTATGTCAAATGTACTAATTTTTGAGAAGAGCGGCTCTGGTCCGCTTATTCATAGATTTTTCAGTTCATTGAAAAGGTTTCAGTTTCAGCCATTATCTTCAGATTGATGCATCGAGTTGAAATTTTTGATCGTTTTGCTCGAACTAGTTCTTTGAAACATGAAACTAAAAGACATTTGTTATCCATTTGCACTTTGTTGTTTTCAATTTTTGCCATGAGGTTCCACGTCCTCACCGTACTTGTTAGCGTGGAGGTGGTTGGTTTTCTCCCCATGACGTCTTTGAAGCAGGTTTAAACAGATCCTTTGAACCTGTAAAGTTGAATCCTATGATTTTTCTGAAAAATTAAATTTTTAAAAATTACAGCATGCGTCCATGGTCACATTGAGTTTTTTTTTCGTTCCTGAAATCCCGCTACAATAACGACTGATGCATTTTTGGACGCCGCGTTCACTTTGCGACTCGCGCGCTTTCCTCGCTGATCTATTCAAGTTTTCCAAGGGGATGTTGGACATTAACCTCCGTTTTGGGCGAGATAATTCTCGGAATCTGTTTTGGGTTTTTGCTTCGAGTATCTTTTTAAGATTTGCCTGGTAATAATGCAACTTAGCGTTGTTTTGTGGCTTATCTAACACAGCTTATCTATTGTGATTTTTGCAAATATAATCAGTGATTTGCGCGCGAAACCAAGATACCCATGCGTTAAATGTTTGTTTTTTTTGGAACTACGGGCCAAACATTCAACATCATTGTCTTCAAGCCGCGTCAAGTTACGTCAAATGTTTGCCTGAAAGTTCAATTCACTTCATCAGCAAAATGTTGTTACATTTGTTTTTGGTTTTTGCATTTTTAATTTAACATTCATTGTCCAATTATCCACTCTTTATGGAAAAATATTCAAGTATTTGAGAGATTGAACTGGGCTGAGACCTGAGGCCTTTGGCCAAAGATGAAAGTTCACGCTGTCCTTCCCTGAAACCCCGCAACGATCCAATATTCAATAATTTTTGGTCTTGCGCGCGATAAATGTTTGCCGGGTGAATAATTCTCCGAATCTGTTTTGTATTTTTGTGCGTATCAACATGTATTGAGCGCTCCAATTCTTGCTTAGTTATGCGTGGCCAATGCTGATCTTTTTTACGAAGTTTTTTTTTGCGCAATTTAACGTTGTTTTGTGGTTTATTTATTTATTATCCATTTACACTTTAATGATTTCTATTTTTGCAAGAAGGTCTTGCAACAACGTCCTCGCCGTACTTGTTAGCATGGAGATGGTTGGTTTTCTCCCCATGACGTCTTTGAAGCAGTGCATCAAGATGTATTAAGCGCTCCAATTCTTGCTTAGTTTTGCGTGGGCAATGCTGATCTATTTTGCCAAGTTTTTTTGCCAACGCAATTTAACATTGTTTTGTGGTTTATTTAACGACCGATGAATTTTTGAACTTCGCCTACCATTTGCGATTCGCGCGCTTTCCCCGCTGATCTAGTCATGTTTCCAAGGGGATATTGGACTCCGTTTTGAGCGCTTGTCGAGTGGATAATTCTCAGAATCTGTTTTGAATTTTGGCTTGAAAGGCATCTTTTTAATATTTACCTGGTAATAATGCAATTAAGCGTTGCTTTGTGGTGTACTAACAGAGCTTAACTTTTGTGGTTTTGCAAATATAATCAGTGATTTGCGCGCGAAACCAAGATATCCATGCGTTAAATGTTTTTTTGTTTGGAACTACGGGCAGGTTATTCAGCATCGTCTTCACGCCACGTCAAGTTGCGTCAAATGGTCAATTTTTTAAATTTTTTGTTCCTGAAAGTTCACGAAACCAAAGACTCCATTCCAATTTTCGATCTCAGAAAGCCTCAAGTGACCCTCAAAAACAACTGCGGCGTTCATAAACAGCGGCTTTGCTCTCTCCGAGCTGATCAAATCATGTTTCGAAGGTGATATTGAACATTAATCAACGTGTTGAGTGTTTGACGAGCTGTTTTTGTCACGACAGTATAATGAGTAACTCATTACGGTTCGATTGTTATCATCCTATAGCCTCGTTGTTGCCGTTAAAATGTCTTTTCAGCTTTTTCCATTTCCATTCATGTTTCCGAGGGCATGAATACATATTGGACATTAATCTGCACGTTGAATGTTTGACTCCGAATCTGTTTTGTCTTTTTGCGTGCATCAAGATGTATTGAGCGCTTCTTGAGCTTGAGTATCGAGCGACTGCTTTAACGACTCAAACAAATTGTAATGAAATATTAAAATACTCTGAAGCTGCATTTTGCGCATTTGTTTTTGGATTTTTTGGAACTAAGCTGACAATGAGTCAAAGGTTAAACAATTGCAAAATTGAAACAACTTTTTTAACTACTTCCGTGTGCTATTTAATTTTATTATCTTAGTTTAAAGACCTGGCCTGAGACAAGAAATAAAAATCGGGAGATTTTTGTAGGTCAAAACGCATTTGTTGCTCTATTCGTACAGATTTTTGATGAAACAAATGTGCATTAGTGAACGTTTTTTCAACTCATTCAAGTGATGCGATAGCTGAGATAACTACCAAAAACGCAAATAGCCTCATTTCAGGAGTATCTGCTTGTTATTCTCCTATTTAACCATTTTCGTCAACACTCAACACAGTCTCAAAAGTGGACTCTAACCTTTCTTGTGCTCATAGGCGAGTTGTTTATATTGGTTTTTGAGGCCCCTTGAACGTTTTGGGCATTTAATTCTCAAGGATTTCTAATGAAATGAAACCATGGTGAGTATTGATGAAGACCGGATTGTTGTAAAGACCAAATGACAAAGTTTTTAAAACAAATTTATGAATTTTTATTTTTATTTTTTTTGCTCCTAGTTGCTCCAGGTTTACTGTCTGCTTAAATACAAAAACAGATTGCAATTGAATTGTAGGGTTGTTCATTGTTGAAACAGTATTATTAAACCACATCGCAACCATTTTTTTACATTTATTTTGTAGAGTCCAAACACAGACAGACGCCTCTTTTTTGCACATAGAGCTGTCCGCCCAACAGTTGACATCATTTTTGATGCATTTAGGTGTTAAAAGTTATTCCAACTAACAATTAAAAAATTGAAAATGTTTTCAAGGTTTTCTCGAATTTTTGTAGAAACCATTTAACCGTCTTTTGAGCTTTCCTTTTCTTGGAGACCATTTGATTGCGTTTAATTCTATTGACTAGCAAATGATTTGTTTTGTGTTTCTGATTTTTTTTGGTTGAATTAACGCTTTAGAATGTGTTTAAAACATTAATGCCTTGCGCATTTTTTTTACATTCACGACATAAGATGGTATAAGACATAAGACATAAGATACTTTTCAAACTGGCTAATTTTAAACCCATTTCGACTTTAATGAAAAAGCTGAATAGTTTTCAGTTTTTTAGTTTCATTTCATACATTTCATTTAAAATAACTTCACCTGATTTAGTTGTTTATTTATTTTTTCCGTTTGGTTGTACATACAGAAACCCAAACAATCTACTCTAATCGATATTAACAATTGATCGATCAATTAAAATCGTGTTTTCAATATTTAAAAATTTTACAATTTTTGGCAGTAATTGGCAAGGACCGAAATTTCTGATGAGACGACGGTTCAGAACGGTGCTGCACTACGAAAACATGTTTGCTACAAAAAAGTCAACTTTTACGTAATTTTTTTTGAAAAAAAGGTTTGAACATCTATTACCTTTTGAACCTTTTGAAAATGTATTATTGTTGTCAAAATTTCAAAATTCAAAGTCAAAAGTCAAAATATAGAACAACAATTTTGATCAAAGTTTAATTCGTTTTTTGAACCGATTAGCCAAGTCTACGTTAAAAAGTTTTAGGGTTAAGAATTTCTGTTTCGTCTGTTTCACTAAGAAAACCAATTTTCATTGAAATTTAATTCGTTTCCTCCTAAAAGTTCGTTTGCATTGCACATCAAATCAAGGTTTTTTTATCTTGTTTACGTGCTTTGATTAATTGCTGTGTGTGGTAGACGATGACGCTAGGAACCGCCCAGGAACTGTTTTAAACGCGTTTTAAAATTTTTGATGTTTGATCTCCCGATAAACTGCTCAAAGCGATAAATGCTTTTCATTACCAACATTGTTTAGTCGCAACAATTAGCCAGTGAATATTTCAATCATTCTCAAATATTTTTCAGATTATTCAGCATCTATCATCTTAAATAAAAAAAGCGAATTTTATTAAAAATTTAATTCGTTTGTTCCTAAAAAGTTCCTTTGCATTCTACGTCAACTCAAGTTTTTCATCTTGCTTACGTGCAGGCGACTGATTAATTGCTATGTTTGTTGGGCAATTGTGACGGAATTTTTGTAGTTTGGAAGTGTTTATCGCCAACTTTTAAATTTTTTCAGATTGCAGATTTAAACTTTTCTTTATTTTTGTAGAAGCCTTGTCTTTAATCGCTGGAGAACGCCCTGCGGGTGTTGAAAAACCTTTGTCCGCCAAACCGTTTATTACACACCGCTACAGACCATTGTTGATAAAATAAATTATTTAGTCCAACTAGCCATTAAAAATTTAAAACATTGTCAAGTATTTTTCAAATTTGTGAATAAGCATATGCATAGTCTTGGTGCGTCTTTCTGTCACTTTAAGACATTTTTGATCGCATTCACTTGATTAGCTATTGATTTTCTTTTGCGTTTCTGATATTTTTTGGCTGAATGAACGCTTTAGAATCTCCTTAAAATTTTTGATATTTGTCACAATATTTTGATGCCACGAGGACACACAAACTTATAACCCTTTGATTGTCACCATATTCAATATCCTCTTTGAATGTCCAATTTTTTCCAATTTTGTTTATCAATTTTTGAACTTTCGAGTTTCTTTTGGAAAATCAGCTTCCTCTGGTTTAGTTATTTATTTTTTGCACCGATGGCTGTACAAAAAAAACCCTGCTGGGGAGCATATTTTTCTAAGAGATTTTTGAATGGTGAAATGAATTCCCATATTCGCATGTCGCTACGAAAACAAAAATAAAGTTTTTTTAAATTTATTCAAATACATAAAGCGAATGGTTAGTCTGATATAACTGATCAAAAAATTCACGTTGTTTTTTAAAAGACGCAATTCACACCAATTGTCATTTTCGATTTTACTGCGCGAGAAGTTACAAAAAGCAAACTCACAACTGGATTATGTTTGCTGTGTAGCCTCTTTGGGCGAGTTTTGCAGAGTTAATTAATGGAAACTTTTGAGTAGGCAAAGTGTCGTGGATCAGCGGGTGTAGTTTAGAAGCGATTAGTTTATTGGATTACCTAGACACACAAGGGCGATCGCTGCGAGACGCGGACACAGCCGCACTCGGGTCTCACATACAGCAATACTAAAGCGCCAGGACGAGTGTCCTTGGCGCCACGGTCGGCTGGGCGGGCATGTTCTCATTTTCTTTCCTGCATAGTCAGGACACAAAGTGTGCGTGTTGTAAGAGACGAGAAGAAAGAGCGTTTTTTGAGATGGGCTACGGTTGACAACAATGTGGAAAGGTCATTTTAGTGTTTACCGGTGGTCTCATGGATGTGATGAACAAAACAGAAATTTATGATGCGACGACGCTGCAGATTTTCTTTTCGGAACAACGAAAACGCTTTTGGCATTTAACATGATGTCTTTCAGTTTGCTGCGAACAAAGTTTTTTTGTAAATTTTTTCTAATCACGGATTTAAGTACCTTTTCAGTATCTATCATCTTCAATAAAAAAGCGAATTTTACTTTGCATTCCACGTAAAATCAAGTTTTTCATCTTGTTTACGTGATTAAATGCTGTGTTTGTTTGGGCGACTGTGACTGAATTTTACTTAAGTTTTGGAAGAGTTTATCGCCAATTTTTTGCAGCTTTTAAATTTTTCACATTGCATATAATTCTTTATTTTTTTGCAGTTTCGACTTCTGAACGCAAAAACATATTTTCATTAAACAACATTGTTCAGTTCCAATTAATAATAATAGAGACAGCCAGTCACAAAGAAATAATAATAAAAATTGAATTGTTTTGTGTAGAATTTTGTTTGTAGCGTTTCTGATATTTTTGGCTGAACGAAGGCTTTAGAAGGTTCTTAAAACGCAAAAGTTTTGAGCCGGTGACATGACTTAAGCGCGAACTAATTTTGTGTCGAAATTTTGTGTCGTCGAGATTTTCAAGAATTTTTCAGTAAATGAATTTTCAATTACGTTTTTCATAAATTTTGTAATTTTTGCTCACGTGTTGCGAAACTTGCGATTTAAATAAAAAGTTTGAGGTTTTTTGAGGAGTTTGAGGTCCTATTTATTCTTAGATTTCACGAATCGAACTGCAAAGATAACGACTGAATTTTTGTTCTTTGAGCTGGTATTCTTCATGAAAATCCTGTGTTTTTCCATTTTTCTTTAATTTTACTATACTCCACATCTCAGAAAAACATGTTTTGCCTTTTAATTGTGCAATTGAATTTAATGAGCATGAGAGCTTGAAGATTAATAAATGTAATAATTCTATTTTTGGTCCTTGATATACCTTGATGAAAGTCGGTAAACGGAATTCGTCATTCACTTGACCGTATCATAATGAGATCTTCTCGCCTATTCTTGCCTGAGATCAAAGATGAAAGTTTACGCTTTTGGTCTTCGAAACAACAATTTTTTGAAAATCACAACTCACAATCAAACTACCGATTTGCTTAGTTATTTGCTTTTTCATCAATGACTGCTCAGTAGTAAATGACGTATGTTAGAATAATGAGTTATTTTCTCTGTTGAAATCTCAATAATTGCAAACAATAAACTTTTTTTTTTTGCTTCAACGTTGTCTGTCGCAAAAGAACTAATTTTTGTGTTCTTTGCTTATCAAAAAAAACTCTCAAAAATGTTAAAAACATGGCAGAAATTCATTTTCAAGTTAATTAACTATACATTTCCTTTCCTAAACTAAAACGCGATTCCTGGTTTTATTCTTTCCCATGAAATCGGCAATTCAATCAATTTTTGTTTCTTTCTTTCGTTCTTCTTTTTGTTTTTTTGCTTTTAACTCAGTCGCATTTTTCAAAAACCAAACTTTTTTTTGAGCCTGCTTTAGTCCTTAATGACTATCGTTGTTGATCGATTATTTTACTAGCCGAATACTTTGGTGATTTAAATGCAATGCATTAAACAAAGCAACTCCGGTTTTTTCCTAAATCCTGCGCTTTCATTAATTACCGTCATTAATTACCTTTTCATTTCATTTCATTTCATTCATTACCGCATTTTGGTATGATTAATTTCTCGTAGGAAATAACCAAAACCTATTTTTAGCCCGACCATTAAAGGATTAAATTTTTAATTGTTGCAAGTTAATGATTGATGATGAATTGTCTGCATTTAATTTGATTTGATTTGAATTTGAAATCTCTCGCATCTCGCAGCGATCGCCCTTGTGTGTCTAGGTAATCCAATAAACTTTTTTTGCCTGCTTTTATTCTTTTAGACTTTCGGTATTGATGGATTATTTTACTAGCCTAATACTTCGGCGATTTAAGTGCAATGCATTAAACGAAGCAATTCCGTTTTTTTGCTATATCCTGCGCGTTCTTTAATCTGTTACCGAATTTTTGTACGATTATTTTCTCGGCAGGAAAAAACCACAAACCTATTTTTAGTTTTGAATTTGAAGTAGTCATGTCGACAAGTCAATTTTAGAAGTGTTTAACCCAAATTATTGCCTTTTTCCATGGAATTTTACTGCCCCACGATTAAACATAGTTTCTGATCACAGACTTTAGAAAGCTAGAATTTTTGGGGATAAAGCTCCTCGCTAGGACTATTTCTATAAATTTACAAATCCGTAGGTGTATTATTTATTTGAAAATTCTGAAAAGTTTAGCTTTTTTGATATCGCATCTATGTATCATGCAGAGCGGTTAGTTAAACACTTCGATTGTATCGGTGCATTCGTACACATTATTGGACTACTCTCAAGGACTACTCTTGCCATTATCGTTGAATTTCTCGATCTGCAATCATATATGCACGGCGTTGGCCTGGTTGATCGAAAATTTCAAACGTTGGCGCGGAAATACGGCCAGAAACAACGTCTTTCGGTTAACTTCTGATTTGAAATTAATAGGATTAAGGATTTTGCTTCTAAAATTAGCTTTTTATTGGGTTTAAGCCAGAAGCCACAATTGGAAAACACAATTTTAATTTGATTTGTCCTTACTATAAGCAAGCTTATCATATTCAAGGTAAAATGCAATCTTTTTTCAGTACAAATAATTATTTGTTGTTGGCTGGAGCGTTGAGCTCACAGTTTTCACAAATTGGTGAACTGGTGACAGATATTTCAGATATTTTTGCCAGAACAAATGCGTTAGAATCTCCTTGAAACGCAAAGTTTGCATAGCAGCCGCCGTGGGAATACAAAAGATCGTTGAGAAAGCCTCGTCTTTTGCATATCCGAGAGCAACAAAGTAATTCTGATTTGAAAATGTGATTGATACAAGATTTTGCTTTCTAAGATTAAATTTTTGCTGATGTTGTACTTGTAAATCTTATTAATTTCAGTATTTTGTTGATTTTTTAATTTTTGCTGATGTGGTTGGTTTCCAGCATCAAAATTGATTTATCCTCACTTAAAGCTCAACATTGATTGGTAACATTTTTGAAAAAAACCTCAGAGACCCTTGACATATCAGAATGTTCTTTGTCGAAGTGTTAACGCCTCCGCAAAAAATGGATTTTCTGAGTAAACAAGGTGAGAAGTGTGTGCGATATGAACTGGTGGCGCTGGATGCGTATAGTCGGGAGCAAACTCGTTGTTTAACTTAATCGTCTGCTTTTCTAAATTTTTGCATGTCTACTGCTACTTCTGTCCGTATAAACATATCGTATTCCAGACAAATAAACAAAGCATTTGTTTTTTGTTTTTTTTTGAAGAATTTCAGAAAATTAATTTCAATTATAATTAATATATGTTCATAAATTCTATTAATTAGAGCAGAGCGTCAATCGGACTTTTTTGTAATTGCAATCAAAATATCTTTTTTTCTTTTATCAATTGATGCATTTGTGATTGTTGAAAGATCAAATGTTAAATCTAATTATTATTTTTGGTCAAACTCCTGTCCTGTTTTAAGGATCGCTTACGGTTTTTCTGTATTGATTCTTAGATTTCACGATTCGAACTGCGATGTTAATGACAGAATTTTTGCAACTGGAGCAGGTATTCTTCATAAAAATCCTGTAATTTTCTTTATTATTTTTTATGTGACGATCGCTGGCAATATTTGTGGTTGATTTCGGTTGTTTTTGGTTTTTTTAAATTTTCATTTTTAAATTTTTTGTGCTTCCAATAACTAACTTTTCATATGTCAGAAACAAATTTTTTGTATTTTAATTGAGTGTTAGAATTCAACGTTCTGGGAACTTAAAAAGTCGTTTATGACCAAACAAACAAGCATTTCCAATTCCCAGTTTATAGCTAAAAACATCTTTACGACAACCGCGTAGATGACGACAGAATTTTTGCAACTGGAGCCGGTATTCTTCATTTAAAAAAATCCTGTAATTTTTTTATGTGACGATCACTGAAGACTCATTTGATTGAGCATTTTTGGACTCATGACTCATGGCACGATGACATGATGACGATGCTGAGTCAATATCAAAATTTGAATGAAGTTTTTTTGACAACTTTTTTTCGTTAATAGTCGTTAATAATGCGAACATATGATTAAAAATGTTAATTGCTTTTTTTGTTTAATTTTTCATGTATTTGATACCACAGAGCAATATAACAGATAATCGATTAACAGATAATCGAACTGAAAGACTTGTGAAATTTTTGAAACATTTTCAGCTGGATTTGTACTGAGTGAAACATAAAGTTTAAACAAAATCGTAGGGGTGTGAACTCGGAAAATGTGCTTACCTTTCCGCTCAATGTAGGTTACGCTTCTGGAAAGAACTTATTTCAAATGCGCTTAGTTTTGAGAAGAGCGGCTCTGGTCCGCTTATTCTTTGATTTTTCAGTTTATCTGCATTGAAAAGGTTTTAGTTTCAACATTATTTTCAGATTGATGCATTGAGTTGAAATTTTTGATCGTATAGATTTACGCTTCTTCACGAGTTCGTCTCTCCAGCGTCTTCGCGGTCACCCGATTCGTCTCGTTGTAGGCGGGCGCCATTCCAATATCTTCTTTTGTCATTTGCCGCTATTTGCCAAACTTCACGCGTAGTTCCATTTTCTTCTTTTCGCTAATTCGTTGACGTCTTTCAGTTTCGTTGTTCCGCGGAGCCATTCATTGGTCTTGCGATCGAGGAGCCTCACGCCGACTTTTGTCGTTGAGCCGTGGCCAGTTTCGTTCTTGCGGATTTCGTCAGCACCCACGTTCTTCTTTTTGTATTTTGTTTTAGACTATTTTTTTCAAATTTTTCAAAATCAAAACTTTTCTTTTCTTTTTTTTGCCTGCTTTTATTCCTTAATGACTTTCGTTATAAATTTTGTAATTTAAGTGCAATGCATTAAACAAAGCAATTCCGTGTTGTTGTTTTTTTTGCTATATCCTGCGCGTTCTTTATTCTGTTACCGAATTTTTGTACGATTCTCAGTAGGAAATAACCAAAAACCTATTTTTAGCTCGACCATTAAAGGTTTAGCGATATATTTTTAATTGTGGCAAGTTAATTGATGATGATTATTTTTTATTCAAATTGTTTAAAACATTTAAAACAGGAAACTTTACGAAATTTCTTTTTTGAAAAAAACCATTAAAGGAAAATGTGATAATTTCATTGCCCTTGCATAATTTAAAGAATTAAAGAAAGTTTCTCTATTGATTTTTTAACTTCACTATGTATTTGATCTGCGAGGATAATGACAGAATTTTTGCGACTGGATATAGTCCATGAAAATCCTGTAAATTTCTTCATTATTTTTATTGTGAACCGATCAGTAATCATTTTTTGACGGAGTAATCATTGTTAATATTGACACGACCAACGACATGATAATGATACTGAGTCAATATCAAAGTTTGATAAATATAAAAATTCGATTTTTGTCTTGTTCTCCATGAAGCCCAGAAACTCGGAAATCTGCTCTGCATTAAATTCGTCATTCACTTGACTTTTCCTAATAAAATCTTTCGCATTGCTTGCCATCGAGCGAAGATGAAAGTTCACGCTTTCGTTCTTCGCAGTCTTTCGCGAATCTCAGCAAACGACAACTGCTCTAGCAAATAACTCCGCGCTCACTCCGTCGCTCGCGCTTTCCGCCCTGATCCAATCATGTTTCTTATGCGATTGCTGCAACCTGAGCATTATACTGAAAAAGCGTGGGCAATATAGGCAATTTTTTGTGAATCGGCACAGATTTAAGTTTGTGAGCTGCTATTTGGATTTAACGGATATAACGTTCATGCCAATTTCAAAGTTCAGGAATTGTCTGTTTGTACTTTAAAAAAATATATTTCGTGTTTTGGCTTTAGCGATTTGTTTATAATTTTTGATCGTGGCAGTGATCTACTTGACCTTTTTCACCACCTCTTTGAGTATCCATTTCTAAACTCAGCATCCAATTACTGTTACTTTTGATACCTGTCCTTGATACCTGTACGCATATAACTTAAATGCAGTAAAAATAGGTCATCTCAGTTTAGAACTAATCTTACGGTGTACATTACAGTAATGCCATTAGCGTTCAGACGTTTGCATTTACTTTTATTTATTAGATTTTTTGCAGTTCATTAATGAGCTGTTCGTTATGATCGTTCACTCGATAGAATTTTTTTTATTGAAAATTAAGGTTGAGGAATTCACGAAAATATGGTTAAAACTGAAAATCTGTAGTTCTGTGGAGCAATTTTTCACCCTTCAGGTCCACTGTACAATGTACAATCCGAGCAAAAAAAAATCACAATTAGTGGACGTGAGCATTTTTGAATCTGTTTATTTGTAACAACCGAGATGATACGATGAGAATTTGAAGTATTTTGAAGCACTCGATTGAAGTATTTTATTAGGTTTAGGTTGATTTTACGAAGATGCTGTTAAAACTGAAAATCTATGGATCTGTGGAGCAATATTTCGCATTGAAAACGACAATGCGTTTAAATTTTGTAGTCTTCATTGCTTGAACTAAATTGAAAGAAACGATCAAAAAATCCAAAAACAATCCAAAATTTATTTTTAGATATCGCCCATTGCATTTCGATTAAAACACAATTTAAATGAAATTGATATTTGAAATTCGAGCATGAAATCGACAATTCAACCAATTTTTGCAAAAAACCAAACTTAATTTTTTTTTGTCTTAATTTTTAACTTCTTTATTCACTTTCGTTGTCCAACGATTACTTTAATAACCTACTAATAATTCAAACAACTCCGTTTTCAGCTAAATTCGATGCTTATAGTACTCGGTCACCGGCGCTGAACATTTTTGCACTGTGGACTACCACCAAAACACAGAACGTTGACCGTTTTGCTGAAAAAGAAAGTGCCGACGCGCACAGCCATTTGCTAAATTGTGATTTTTGGCGGGCTAATTTTGACGGGATAATGTAACGTGTATGTTTGCCGCATCAGTGGATTTGTAGACAAAGTCGTAATTTTTGCAACTCGAACTTTGACATTACGTGAATGTTGCGTTTAGCAATTTATTAAAATTTTATCTGTACGGTAGAAATTAGTTCTAATTACATATGGTGAAATCAAAATTTGATGATTATTTTTGATAGCGTCTTGCATTCATTGCAAATCGATTTTTGAAACTTTGTTCCGAAAGAAAAATCGATTTATTAGCCACTTCTTTTTAGATCTACCCAGGTTACTTTAAATAAGTTTACTCCAGTGCTCGGCCAATCGATTGGTTCAAAATCTTTTTTTAACTATCTTTATATATAAATTTATTTTGTTCGTATTTGTTATTTTATAATTTGTATAGCCAAATCAAAATTTTGATGCCAATTTTGATGACTTTTTTAAATTTTTTAGTGTTTTTGTCGAGTGAATTTTTGGCGGGCGCAGCGAGCACAAAATTTCACTAGGCAAACACTGCGGTAGCTCCTAGGCATAAGCATGTTTTGTTATCCTCTCGTCTGATCATACACTCTAATGTGTTTTGCTTCCAAAGTTCACTTTTCGCATGTTTTGTAAAAGAGGAGCCATGGAATTTGATGATTTGATGCCAAAGTGCATAAAGTCCCGACGGCACTAGCGGATGACTATGAATCGCCAACTACATAACATTCATCGTATTCATCGTCGTCAATTTTTTGTCAGCGTATTTTTCAGTTTAATCTGTTTTCACAATAAATTTGAAAGATTAGGATGGCAGCATAAATGCAATTGTCCATTCCCAGCATCCTTTAAATTAAATAAATAATTTTCAACTTTTTTGGATCTGCTTGTCATTATCTTTTTCAGCATTTGTTGTCAAATCGTTTTGGATCAAAACGGTGAGTTGATTTTGGTCATATTGACTCTTGACTCGGCAGCATCGCTGTGCAAGCCAAAAGTTTTTTTGGACGGTACCAGATGACACCTGTTGCTTGTATGCTTGAAGGTCAGCTTGAGTTGTTTAATTCTGATCTTTTAAAATTACAACTCGTCCAATACCGGTGCACTTCTGAATTTTTGACAATATGATTTGTAGTGCAAGTAAATGTTCAATTCAATGCTTTTTATGTCCGTTCTGTAACCGAGATTTTCATCTTTAAATTTTATTTTTCCCCGTTTTATTGCTCGGAAGTCGCCAATCCCTTCTGCATCATTGTTTTTTAAAACTAATTTTTGCTGCATGGGCACGATTTCATTAATTAGCCTCCAATCATTACGGTGAAAAGAAAGCTGCTTTGGACTTTGAATTACCAGCTGGTCTTTGGAAAACAAAATTTTTACTAATTTTAGAGTTTCATTTATTCAAGTGAACTTTATTGCAATGAATTTTGACAATGAATTTTTTTTAAAATATTTTTATAGCCATCGAAAAGTTTTAAAATGACGGACATTTTTGTGGGCGTGTATTTTATAAATCTGGGCAAACCGAAAATGAAAAGATTTTTTATGTAAAAAAACTGAAAAAGATGTTAAACCAAATTTGCGAACTGGTATTTCAGATATTTTTGCCACAACAAACACGTTAGAATCTCCTTGAAACGCAAAGCTTTCAGCCATCAATTGGTTTTGATTTTTTGAACATTTCGAATTAAGAGTACAGACAAACTCATTACCACTTGATAGTTACCATGCCGTAGGCTCATTATTGCCGCTAAAATATTGCTACAAAAATTTTGTCAGGCCTTCATTAAAAAAATCCTGTAATTCTTGTGACAATTGCTGACAATATTTGTGGTTAATTTCGGCTGTTTTTGGCCGTTTTTTTTAAACTTTTTCATTCTTTCATATTTTTTCATTTTTCGTATTTCGTATTTCCAGTAACTCACTTTCCATATTTCAGAAACAAATTTGTTTTTTGTATTTTAATTGAGTGTTAGAATTCAACGATTTGTGAACTTGAAGAGTCGTTTATGACCACACAAACAAGCATTTCCAATTTTCAATTAATAGCTAAAAAAATCGTCACGATTCCAACTGCGTAGATGATGACGAAATTTTTGCAACTGGAGCAGGGTATTCTTCATTTTTTTTAAATCCTGTAATTTTTTTGTGACAATCACTGAAGATTTTTAGACTTTTTGGCTATGACTTATGCTTATGGACTTATGCTGGTTATTAATATTGACACGATGACATGATGGCGATGTTGAGTCAATATCAAAATTCGATTTTTAGCATGATGATTACAGTGACTTTTTTCATACTTCTCAACTTCTCACAGTTTTTTTTATTTTGGAACTACGAGCAGGTTATTCAACATCGTTTTTGCGCCACGTCAAGTTACGTCAAATGTTTGCCTGAAAGTTCAATTCACTTCATCATCTCGATCTTTCACTAATGAAACCAAAGTCCAATTTTTGCACTCAGAAGGAAATACAACTGCGGCGTTCAAAAAGAACTTTGCGCTGTTCAAGCTGATCAAATCATGTTTTCAAGGCGATATTCAACATTAATCAACGTGTTGAGTGTTTGACGAGCTCTTTTTGCCACGACAGTATAATGAGTAACTCATTACGGTTCGATTGTTATCATCCTATAGCCTCTTTGTTGCGGTTTCAAAATTTTTGGCTATAGCAGGCTTTAGTGCTTTAACGAGTGCAATTTTCAAGCGAATTGAAATGATACAGTAAAATACTCAGAGGCTGCATTTTGTGAATTGCTGTTACATTTGTTTTTGGATTTTTTGGCCGTTGAAGGTTAAGTCAAAGGTTAAACCATTGCAAAATTAAAATGTTTTTAACTACTTTCATTTGCTATTAAATTGGCTTCTGTTGGAGTTGGCTTCGTTTATTCGTGAATTCGGCAGATTTTTGGAGGTCAAAACGCAAAACAAAACGCTGCTCTAATCGTACAGATTTTTGCAAATGTTAAAACAGTACCTTTTCATTTTTGAATTTTTTGGAAGTTCATCTGAGTCTAAGGTTAAACCATTGCAAAATTAAAATAATTTGTCATCAATTGTCACCATCAAATAAATGCAAAATTCGATTGTTATCATCCTATAGCCTCGTTGTTGCCGTTACAATGTTTTTTTCATAAAACATGCAAAATTAAAATAACATTTAAATACTTCCGTTTGCTATTTAATTTTATTATCTTCGTTTAAAGACCTGGCCTCAAATAAGAAATTTGCCGAAGCTGGGAATCGGGAGCTTTTTGGAGGGCAAAACGCATTTGTTGCTCTATGCGTACAGATTTTTGATGAAAGAAATGTGCATTAGTGAACGTTGTTTCAACTCATTCAAGTGTCCGCATGTCAGTGATGCAATAGATGAGATAACTACCAAAAGCGCAAAAAGCCTCATTTCAGGAGTATCTGCTTGTTATTCTCCTATTTAACCATTTTCGTCAACACTCAACACATTGCAGCCTACGGCCTCAAAAATGGACTCTAACCTTTCTTGTGCTCATAGGCAAGTTGTTTACATTGGTTTTTGTGGCGCCCTGAACGTTTTGGGTATTTAATTATCAAGGATTTCTAATGAAATGAAACCATGGTGAGTGTTGATGAAGAATGAATTGTTGTAAGGACCAAATGACAAAGTTTTTAAAATAAATTTATGAATTTTTATCGATTTTATATTTTTGCCTCTAGTTGCTCCACGTTTGCTGTCTGTTCAAATACAAAAACAGACTGCAATTGAATTGTAGGGCTGCTGATTGTTAACACAGTATTATTAAAACCACATTTTTTACACTTATTTTTGTAGAGACCAAACACAGGCGCCTCTTTTTTGCACATAGAGTTGTACGCCAAACCGTTTACAAAAGCACGATGAAATCATTTTTAATGAATTTGGAAGTTGATGGAAGTTATTCCAACTAGCCATTAAAAAAATTTAAAATGTTGTCAAGGTTTTCTCGAATTTTTGTATAAACCTATAGACCGTCTTTTGAGCTTTCCTTGTCTTGGAGACAATTTGATTGCGTTCAATTCAATTGACTAGCCAATGATTTGTTTTGTGTTTCTGATTTTTTTGGCTGAATTAACGCTTTAGATTAAAACGTTAATGCTTTGAGCATTTTTTTTTAAGATTAACGGCATAAGATGGTAGCTAGTACACTTTTCAAACTGGCTTATTTTAAACCAATTTCGACTTTAATGAAAAAGCTGAATAGTTTTCAGTTTTTTAGTTTCATTTCAAGATAACTTCACCTGCTTTAGTTGTGTATTTATTTTT
Organism: Steinernema feltiae; assembly: GCA_007213375.1. Taxonomy (NCBI): domain Eukaryota; kingdom Metazoa; phylum Nematoda; class Chromadorea; order Rhabditida; family Steinernematidae; genus Steinernema; species Steinernema feltiae. The sequence goes on along the minus strand of MQUG01000349.1, from coordinate 10,015 downwards.
TCCGTTTGGTTGTACATACAAAAAACCGAAACATTCTAATCGATATTAACAATTTTATTTTATTTGTTTTTTATAGTTTAAAATCGTATTTTCAATATTTTAAAATTTTCACATTTTTGGCAGTAGGTGGCCAGGACCAAAATTTTTGATGAGACGACGCTTCAGAACGGTGCTGCACTACAAAACCATTTTTGCTAGAAAAAAGTTGACTTTTACGTTAATTTTAAAAAAAAAAGGGGTTGAACACAACCTTTTGAATATCTATCATCGTTGTCAAAATTTCAAAGTTTCTGTTTATATAGAAAAACAATTGTAGTCAAAGTTTAATTCGTTTTTTGAACTGATTAGCCAAGTCTAAGTTAAAAAGTGTGTTTCACTAAGAAAACAATTTTCATCGAAATTTAATTCGTTTCCTCCCAAAATCTTCCGTTGCATTGCTCATCAAATCAAGTTTTTCATCTTGTTTACCTGCTTTGATTTATTGCTGTGACTGGTAGACAATCTGGATGACGCGAGGAATCGCACAGGGACTGTTTTAAAAGCGTTTAACGCGAATTTTTGCCAATACCTCTTACTTTGACTGCTCAAAGCGATAAATACTTTTCATTACCAACATTGTTTAGTCGCACCAATTAGCCAGTGAATATTTCAATCATTCTCAAATATTTTTCAGATTTGTATGCAAACTTTTGCTTTTTTTTTGGGTAAAACACTTTTGTTTTTGTTACATTTATTTTGGTAAAGATCAAGGGTAAACTTGTCCTCTTTTGGTGGAGGACGCCCCGCGGGTCTGAAAAACTTTTGCAAACAGAGGTGTCCGCCAAACTGTTACACAATATCAATCCGTAATAAAAGCACGATGATCATTTTTTCGACGAAACAAGAAACTTAATTGATCCAACTAGCCATTAAAAATTTAGGACATTGTCAAAGATTTTTCAATTTTGTGTATAAACGCCTGGGTGCGGCTTTCTTGATTAGCTATTGACTTGTTTTGCGAATTTCCTTAAAAAAAAGTTTTGAGTCATCAATTTGTTTTTCAAATTTGTCACAATTTGATTGCAGACAAACTCATTACCAGTTGATTTCTACCACATTCAATATCCTCTTGGAATGAAAATACGGGTTTCCTTGGAAAATCAGCTTTCTCTGCTTTAGTTACGTAGTTTTTTTGGTCTCTAGGTATGTGCCTTTACAACAAAAACCGAAACAATCTACTTTAATCAGTGTTATGATCTTTCTTTATTGCAATTGATCGGATGCTTAGTTGTTAAAATATGTGCTGTGGAGGCCATTTTCCTAATGGATTTTGAATGGTATTGCTCACATAGCTCCCATATTCGCATTTGTGTGTCGTTACGAAAACAATGATATATAAAAGTTTTTTTTTAATTTATTTAATTACAAGCGAATCTTTAGTCACTATCAATCAAATCACTATCAGTCACTTTAGTCACATAAAGCAGCACTATCAAAAATTCAAAACAATTCACGTTGTTTTTTGAATAATGCAATTCACACCAAGTATCATTTCCCATTTTACTGCGCGAGAAAAGACAAAAACAAACTGTGATTGATTGACTCACAGCTGCATTGTGTGTGGCGTGTCGCTTCTTTGGACGGGTTTTTGCACAGTTAATTAATGCAAATTTTTGCGTTGGAAAACACTTTTAAAAAGCTTTTTTTGATGGTGGACAACAATAATGTAAGGTCGTTTGAGTGTTAACCGGTTGCCTCCTGGAAGTTATGAACAAAACATAAATTTCTGTAAATTTGTAAAACTGTAATTTGTAAATCTGTAAAACAAAATTTGTATTTGTGTGCACGCGATTAATTAGTTGCTGTATTTGGTAAAAGATCTTGATAACGCTAGGAACCGAACAGGAACTGTTTTAAAAGCGTTAAACTTGATTTGTTGCTGCTTGATCTCTCGGTAAATTCGATTGCACAACGCGATAGATGCGATAATTTGTGAATAAGCATATAGGCTTGGTGCGTTTTTCTGTCACTTTAAGCCGTTTTTGACTGTATTCAATTGATTAGCTATTAATTTTCTTTTGCGTTTCTGATATTTTTTGGCTGAATGAACGCTTTAGAATCTCCTTAAAATTTTGATATTTGTCATAATATTTTGATGCCACGAGGACACACAAACTTATAACCCTTTGATTGTCACCATATTCAATATCCTCTTTGAATGTCCAATTTTTTCCAATTTTGATTATCAATTTTTGAAGTCTCGAGTTTCTTTTGGAAAATCAGCTTCCATTGCTTTAGTTATTTATTTTTTGCCCTGATAGCTGTACAAAAAAACCGTGCTGTGGAGCATATTTTTCTACGAGATTTTTGAGTGGTGGACAGTAGCTCCCCTATTCGCATTGTGTGTCGCTACGACAACAATGATATATCACAGTTTTTTTAGATTTATTCAATTACATAAAGCGAATGATTATCAAAAAGTTAAAACAATTCACGTTGTTTTTTGAAAGACGCAATTCACACCAAGTGTCATTTTCAGCGCGCGATTTTACTGCGCGAGAATTACAAAAAAACAAACTGACAGCTGGATTATGTGTGGTGCCTCTTTGGGCGAGTTTTGCTGAGTTAATAAATGGAAATTTTTGAAAAGTCAAAGTGTGCGTGTTTTTTTTTCGTGTGCGTGTAAGAAAGAGCGTTTTTTTTTTGAGATGGGCTACGGTTGACAACAATGTGGAAAGGTCATTTTAGTGTTTACAGGTGGTCTCATGGATGTGATGAACAAAAATTTTGTTATTTTTGCTCACGAATCTTGCGGTTTAAATAAAACGTTTCAGGTTTTTCCTATTTTTTCTTAGAATTCACGAATCGAACTGCGAAGATAACAACTGAATTTTTGTTCATTGAGTTGGTATTCTTCATGAAAATCCTGTAATTTTTCATTATTTTCTGTGTGACGAACACTGAAGACATTTTTGGCAATTGAGGTGAAATTTTCCATTTTTCTTCAATTTTTGCTCCATGCTCCATATCTCAGTAAAACATGTTTTGCCTTTTAATTGTGCCATAGAATTTAACGAGCTTGAGAGCTTGAAGATTAGTAAATATAAAAATTCGATTTTTTGGCTCTCCTCGATATACTTGATGAAAGTCGGCAAACTGAATTCGTCATTCACTTGACCGTATCATAATGAGATCTTCTGCTATTCTTGCCTGAGATCAAAGACCTGTTGTTCCTCGAAGTCCTTCGCGACACCCTGCCAACGACAACTATTTTTTGAAAATCATAACTCACAATCAAACTGCCGATTTGCTTAGTTAGTACTGAGGCATAGACTCAAATTTAAAGAATTTTCTATTTTTTTCACTAATAACTGCTCAGTTCTAGATGACGTATGTTAGAATAATGATTCATTTTCTCTTATAGAAATTTCAACAATTGCAAATAATAAAAATTTTATTTTTGTCAACCATTTTCTTTTTTTGCTTCAACGTCAGTCGCAAAAGAACTTATTTTTGTCTCAAAAATGTTAAAAACATGGCAGAAATTCATTTTCAAATTAATTAACTTCAAGTTAATTAACTAGTTAATTAACTTAATTAAGCATTTCCATTCCTAAACTAAAACGCGATTCCCGGTTTTATTCTTTCCCATGAAATCAGCATGAAATTGGCAATCAATTTTTGTTTTTGTTTCTTTCGTTCTTCTTTTTGTTTTTTGCTTTAAGCTCAGTCGCATTTTTCAAAAACCAAACTTTTCTTATTTTTGCCTTCTTTGCCTCTTCGTTTCTTAAAGATTTTCGTTGTTCGATTATCTTAGTAGTCTAATACAGGAAACAGGAAAATGCGACGCTTAAAGATACGTTCTAATCACATCTGATCGTTTAAATGTGCCAACCAGCCAATAGGGACATGTAACAGTCTTTAATCTTTCTCATTTTAAGTCTTTTCTTAAGACACGGAAGACTTTTAAAAGCGGCCAGTTAATTTTTGGTTAACCTTCTTAAGTTTAGTTTAGCTTCTGCAATTTCACATTTTTAAACAAACAAAAATTTTTCTTCTTTTTTTGCCTGCTTTTATTCTTTTAGACTTTCGGTATTGATGGATTATTTTACTAGCCTAATACTTCGGCGATTTAAGTGCAATGCATTAAACGAAGCAATTCCGTTTTTTTGCTATATCCTGCGCGTTCTTTAATCTGTTACCGAATTTTTGTACGATTATTTTCTCGGCAGGAAAAAACCACAAACCTATTTTTAGTTTTGAATTTGAAGTAGTCATGTCGACAAGCCAATTTTAGAAGTGTTTAACCCAATCTATTGTCGTTTGTCCATGGAATTCTACTCCCCCCGATTAAACATAGTTTCTGATCACAGACTTTAGAAAGCTAGAATTTTTGCGATTGAAGCTCCTCTCTAGGACTATTTCTATAAATTTATAAATCTTATTCATCCAATTCAAACATGTTATTGCTTCACTCTGATTTTTGGGCACCGTTTTTTCAACTGCCAAAGCGTACATGTACATGATTGAAGACATTGTTTTGAAACAGCTTTTGTGTTTTAATGTAGAAAAAATTTAAGGTTTATGAAGAAGCCTTGAAGAACTTAACAATGTTATCCATTTTTTGTGGTTGGAGCATGTGATCTTCAGGAATCTTCCATATCTTCCGTAGGTGTATTTATTATTTATCTCAAAATTCTAAAAAATTCGCTTTTTTGATATCGCACCTATGTATCATGCAGAGCGGTTAGTTAAATTCTTCGATTGTATAGATGGTGCATTTGTACACATTTTTGGACTACTCTCAAGGCTAATTCTGATTTGAAAATATTTATGATAACAGATTTTGTTTCTAAAATTAGCATTTTATTGGGTTTTATTGGCCAAAAGCGACAATTGGAAAACATTAATTTTAATTTGATTTGCCCTTACTATAAGCAAACTTATCATATTGAAAGTAAAATGTAATCGTTTTTGAGTACAATTAATTATTTTGTGTTGGCTGGAGCTTATCTGTTTTCACATCTGGCTGGAGGTTTTCACATCGCTATTTTGCCAAATTTTGAATTTTTGTTGATTCCAACATAAATTTTAAATTAATTTTTTTACTAAAAGCAAGCTCTACATATTACATTGTGGACAACTTTTGAAAAAAGATTTTAACTTCATATCAGATTATTCTTCCTCCAACTGTTAACGCCTCCGCGAAAAATGAATTTTCTGAGTAAACAAGGTCAGAAGTAAACAAATACGAAGTGGTGGCCCTGGCAGCGTACAGTCGGGAGCAAACTCACTGTTTAACTTAATCTTCTTCTTTTCTAAATTTTTGCATTTTCTACTGTTTCTTCTGCCCGTATAAACATATCGTCTTCCAGACAAACAAACAAAGCATTTGTTGTTGTTTTTTTTTAAGAATTTCAGAAAATTTTCTATTATTTTTTCATAAATTCTATTAATTAGAGAATCAAACTGAATTGTTTGTAAATGTACTAAAAAATATATTTTTGTCTTTTTTCAATTGAGGCAATTGTGCTTGTTGATATTTTAAATTTAATTATTATTTTCGGTCACTCGTTGAAATTACTGTTTGAAGGACCGTGAAATTTTTCTATATTGATGTTTAGAATTCACGATTTTGACAATATATTTTTTGAGAATATAGATTTTTTGCTTCTGGAGCAGGTATTCTTGATTTAAAAAATCTTGTATATTCTTTATTATTTTTTTGCTCGGCATTTTTTTATTCGGCTGGTTTTGGCCGTTTTTTTAATAACTTTTTTTATTTTTCGAGTTGCCATTACTACTGACTGTCCATGTTTAAGAAACACATTTTTTGTCATTTAATTGAGTGTTAGAATTCAACGATCTGTGAACTTGAAGAGTTGTTTATGACCAAACAAACAAGCATTTCCAATGTCCAGTTAATACCTAAAAAAAATCTTTACGATTCCAACTGCGAAGATGATCACAGAATTTTTGCAACTGGAGCAGGTATTCTTCATGAAAATCCTGCAATTTTTTGTGTGACGATCACTGAAGACTCTTTCGATTGATCTTGATACAACAGAGAGATATAACAGACAATCGATTAACAGATAAGCGAACTGAAAGACAAATTTTTGAATCATTTTCTTTTTCATTTGATTTTTTCATTTTTTTTCATTTTTTTTTCGAACATTGCAACTTTTCCGTCCAAATCTATCAATTCCTCCGAATTTTTAAAAATGATTTTTGCACTTTTTCTTCTTTTGCACTTGCACTCTAAAACAAGATCTTCAAATTTCAAAGTTTTTATGTTGTTCAAGACGGAAGTAATAAAATGTTTAACAATAAGTGAATGCGAAAAAAATAAAGTTTTTTTGAAGGGTTATTCCGTTAATAATCGTGAATAAATTGCAAACAAATTGATTAAAAAATGTTTCAGCTTTTCAAGTATTTGATGCAACAGAGCAATAATCGATTAACATGTAATCGAACTGAAAGACTTTTGAAATTTTGTAACATTTTCATGATTTTCAAGTACTGAGTGAAACATCAAGTTTAATCAAAATCGTAGGGGCTTAGGGATCTGAACTTAGAAAATGTGCTTATTTCAAATGCGCTTATTTTTGAGAAGAGCGGCTCTGGTCCGCTTATTCCTTGATTTTTCAGTTCATCTGCTTTGAAGCTACATTTATTTTTTTCTATTTTTGCATTAAGGTTCAATGTCCCCGCCGTACTTGTTAGCATGGAGATGGTTGGTTTTCTCCCCAGGACGTCTTTGAAGCAGGTTTGAATAGATCCTTTGAACCTGTAAAGTTGAATCCTATGATTTCTCTAAAAAATTAAGTTTTTTACAAATTACAACATGCGCTTGGTCAAGCTCCACAGTCCATGGTCACATTGAGTTTCTCATGATCTTCCCATATCAAAGGTTCACGTTTTCGTTCCCTGAAATCCCGCAACGACGACGACCGATGCATTTTTGAAACGTTGCCTTCCCTTTGCGACTCGCTCAACATTGATCGCTAACAATTTTTGAAAAAACAACTATCAGAATGTTCATTCTCAAACTGTTAACGCCTCCGCGAAAAATCTATTTTTTGAGTGAACAAGGTGAGAAGTTGGTGCGATTTGAACTGGTGGCGCTGGAAGCGTACAGTCGGGAGCAAACTCACTGTTTAACTTGATCTTCTTCTTTTTTTTCAATTTTTGTATCTAATGTGTGCTATAAACATATCGTATCCCTGACAAATAAGCAGAGCTTTCCACTGAATGTCTTGTAAATGTAGTCAACAATATCTTTCTGGATTTTGTCAATTGATGCAATTGTGCTTGTTGAAAGATCAAATTTTAAATTTAATTTATATTTTTGATCACTCAAAAACTTTGTTTTAAAAAACAAAAAAATTTCTTTCTGTCTGGTGTCACAGCAGCCGCCGTCGGAATACAACAGAGCATTCATCTATTGCATATCCAAGAGCAACGATGTAATTCAGATTTGAACCTGTGGTTGATAAAAAAAATTTGCGTTCTAAAATTAAATTTTTGCTTACTTGTAAATCTTATTAACTTCAGTATTTTGCTGAATTTTTAATTTTTGCTTATGTGCTTGGGTTCTAGCATCAAAATTAATATATCCTCATTAAACATTGTAACAATTGGCAACACTTTCTCGGCCGCTCGCGCTTTCCGCCCTAATCTAATTGTGTTTTTAATGCGATTGCTGCAACCTGAGCATTGTACTGAAAAAGCGCAGGCAATTTATAGGCAATTTTTTGTGAGTGGGACAGTTTGTGATGTTTGTGAGCTGTTATTTGGATTTAGTGGATGTAATGCTCTACCACCTTCAAAGCAAATTTACTGATTAGGAATAATATGTTTGTACTTTAGAAAAAAATATATTTGGTCTTTTGGCTTTAGCGATTTGTTTATAAATTTTTGATTGTGGTCGTGATCTCCTTAACCTCTTTCTCCACCTCTTTGAGTTTCCATTCCTAAACTCAAACGCGATTCACAAATGTACTGTGTGCTTTTTTTATTCCCAATCACTTTTGTTGTTGATCAATTACTTTGATATGCATGATACGACTATGACTTAAATGCAGTAAAACTGTCTTTGGCCATCTCAGTTTAGAGCTAATCTCACGGTGTACATTACTGTAGTGCCATTAAGGCGTTCTGACGTTTGCATTTACTTTTAATTTCTTAGATTTTTTGCAGTTCGTTAATGAGTTTGAGGTATTGGTTTGAGGTATACTCGATTGAGGTATTTTTTTTAGGTTGAGGTTGATTTTACGAAGATGTTGTTAAAACTGAAAATCTATGGATCTGTGGAGCAGTTGAAACAGTTGATTATACGTTAAACGCGTTTAAATTTTGTAGTCTTCATTGCTTGAACTAAATTGAAACAACTATCAAAAATCCAAAAACAATCTGAAAATTCATTTTAGATATCGCCCATTGCAATTCAAATGAATTCTTAATTTGAAATCGAGCATGAAATCGACAGTTCAACCAATTTTTGCAAAAACGCGCACAGCCATTTGCTAAATTGTGATTTTTCTGCGGATCTAATTTTGGTGTGACCTTACCGCTCAAATTAAATTTGCTCTCTCCAGACTTTCATAATTGTAGTTAGCTGAAAAGCCCGCCAAAACTTCACTAGGCAAACACTGCGGTAGCTCCTAGGCATAAGCCTTCACTCAGTTTAGTTCATAAGTTCGTTCTAGTCACTGGATGACTGGATTACTTCAAAACAAACTGCAGTAACAATTATGTTTTGTTATCCTCATTTTGCTTCCAAAGTTCACTTTGCGGATGTTTTTTAAAAGAGGAGCCATGGATGTTGATCACTTGCAATCGATTGATTGGCGGTTGGTCTATGTGTCTTGATTTTAGCCATTCGCGGCTGAGTAAACGTGGAGCGACGTACAAGTGAATTGAATATGGTGGAGTGTTTTAGAAACGCAAAACCGAAAGATCATGGTTAGTAAGGTTTCATAAATTTAAGGCATTTCAGATAGTTTTGCCTAAACAACAGCGTGAGAATCGCATTGAAAGACAAAAGCTTTGAGCGTTCAATCTAGTCACAATTTGATGCCAGAAAAACTCATTACCATTTGATTGTTACTACATTGAAAATCAATTCAAAATGCGTTCATTATTTGTTTTAAATAATTTTTGTAACGGAAAAGAGTGGTAAAAAAATTTAACAGCAAAATAATGTATTTGATACTGTATTTAATTATAAAAATCGATTTTTGTTTGTAAGATTCCACATAACTGATTAAAAATCTTCTTTTTAAAGTAGTGCTCAGGAAAGCAATTGTTAGGGCTTCTGATTGCTAGTTTCATCATTTTCATCATCGCGGTTAAAACTTTTGTTGCGAAATAATTAGTTCAATGTCGAAATCATTGACGATTATCAAAATTTCCTCAACGAATAAACACAAAGAGACATTTTTTGCGTATTTACATTTTTGAGTCATTTTAATCAAAACATTGGTTTGTTTGGCATTTTTGGCAAATATTTGCCTGAACAAACGCGTTCAATGCCCCTTGAAACGCAAATACGTCTCCATCAATTTGTTGTGATTTTTGGCTCGAAGTTCGAAACCGTTCGAAGCCACAAGTACAGACAAACTCATTACCACTTGATCGTTACTTGATCGTATATTTAGCTGTGTCCAATGGAAGTATAAAATTAAACATATTTGTGGTTGGAACATGTATTCTTCAGGAATAGTTTTGTAAATGTATTCAGCATTCAGCATATTCAGTTCCAAATTCTGGATTTTTTTTCGTGCATTGTGCAAGAGAACTCAACGAACATTGCTACTTTTCGGTCCAAATCCATCAATTCATCCGATTTTTAAATCAATTTGCACTTCCAATTTTGCAATCTTATAATGGACTGAAATTCGTTCTATTCTCAGTTGTGCTTTTAAGCCTTTAAAGTTATCTTTTTTTGATATAAAAAAAATCTTCAAATTTCAAAGTTTTTATATTCTTCAAGACGGAAGTAATAAAATGTTTAACAATAAGTGAATGCAAA
>MQUG01000348.1:0-11201 GCA_007213375.1 Steinernema feltiae | reverse complement strand
GAAAGTTTATTTGGCCTTTAATTGAAGAAATACAAGTTCAACCGTTTTTGTTGATTTTTCCATGATAAATTTTACACGCTAAAATCTAAAAGTCAAACTAGCGATTTTGCGTCTTCTGCCAGAGATTAGACGTTGAGAAGAATTGGAGCGGCTTCATAGCCAGGGAACGGGAGGAGACAGCGGTAGAATATGATTCTCGCAAACTTTTTCTAGACGGAGTAATAAAATTTGAAATTTATTTTTGAACTAGAGGCTCAAATTCATTTGGCGCTTAAAAACAACGTTTTAACGTCCTTGATTTGTTCTCATAGTTTTGGTATTTTAAATTTCTACTTTGATTTTTTTAAACAAAGTATGAAGAGCGACTATTCCAACATCTCTTCTCGTCGCGCGTTACCTCCTCCGTATCAGCAAACTAGATATTCGGTATTAATTTTTGGTAAAATTCAGTAGAATGTCTCTGGCTAAACTACCGTTTTTATCAATCAGTTCGCACAATATATTTTTTATACCAAGTAACGGTTGCGCTGAATTCAGTCTTAGAGCTTGTTTCGGAATTACATCTATAAGAGAATACAAGGCCGAGCTCCGTGCCATCAAAAAGACCACACGCATCGCCGTCGTCGGTGTCACTTCCCAGAAGTTCGGTCAGGCGCGCGGGAAACGCGCGTGTGTGTCTTTCGTCGCGAGCCGCGAAGCGGCGAGGTCGTTTCATAGCTCATTCGACGCAGAATCCTTTTCTGAGTCTTTCAAGTATCCACTCGCAGAGATCTTACCCATATGAGCCAAGAAATTCCCCGAGGAATGATCTTGGCTCCCACCACGCCCAAAACACAAATTGTTTCTCTGTCACGTCTGGACTCTCTCCGCGCGCGTTCGTTGTTGTTGTTTGTTTGTTTCTTCTTACGTTGCAAGTGATTTCGAGCCGCGAAGCGGCGAGGTAGCCTCGGGAATGTTTGTTGTGACTGTAAATGGTGGTGAGTCGCGAAGGGACGACGACGACGATGCTTCGTCGTCGCTGGACGTCGTCGCCATTGATGCGTCGTCGTCACTGATGGACGTCGAAAGTAATAGAACTCGATGCGCGTAGCAAAGGCAAACAAGGAAGGCGTCGTCACTGATGCTTCGTCGTCGCTGGAGGTCGTAGTTGCTGAACGTCGTCGTCACTGATGTCGTCGTCGTCACTGATGCTGCGTCGTCGTCACTGATGTCGTCGTCGTCACTGATGCTGCGTCGTCACTGTCGGCGAGAATACGTGTTGTGGAGATAGCGAGCAGTCTTCTGCTACTGCAGAGACAAGCCGCGGAGCAGCGAGCAGTGTCCCGCTTTCTTCAGAGGCTTACAACAACTCAGAAGCGGAGTGCCTGTATAACGTAATAGAACTCGATGCGCGTAGCAAAGGCGAACAAAGGTGAGCAACTAATTCGTACGCGCCACCTCAAGCTGTCTTCCGTAGTCCGAGCCGCGAAGCGGCGAGAATATAACTTTTTCGATACGTACGAGCTGCGCAGCGGCGACCGGGAGCATGTGTAGCTCCAGTTGTGTTTGTTTGTACGATGAATTTACCGACTGTGATATTCCATGTGCGCCAAGGAGGCAAGAGGCAAATCATGATGCATCCATCTTCCGCTGATCTCATAAGCGAGCCGCGAAGCGGTGAGTCTGCCTGTATCATGCCGTAATATATCTCGAGGCGCGCAGCGCCGAGGTGTGCTCCGCTGTTTGTAAAGGTGCGGCGCGGAGCGCCGCCGCGTGTCACCCAAGGTTCAGATGAGCCGCTAAGCGCCGGCATCCCACGAGCAGTTAAACAAATTCGCAGGAGCGAGGCGCGCAGCGCCGAGCGAGACAAAGTTGATCCGTTGTCCGCGAAGCGATCAGTAGCTGACAATGAGTGAGTAATAAGTTTTCGGCTGTTCACGGCATCGACAAGAAAATGTAATGAACGTTTTTAGTCGTTGTCGTCACTGATAAATGTTGCGATAATACCGTTGTGGAAACAGCGAGCCCTACAGTAGCCCAGCCTCAGAATAGAATTATCTCTTCTACTGATTGTAAACGTGCGGCGCGGAGCGCCGCCGCGTGTCCCACAGTATCTCACCGTTGTTAGCGTACATTGCTCCGGCAAACGCTGTACCAGGCTCCCGCAAACTCTCTACCGGCCCGCGCAAACGCAAGGTGGAGAATGAAGAGCCGCGAAGTGGCGAAGACCAAGACGATGGAGATGACGAGCCGCGGAGCGGCGATCAGTCTCCCGCTGTCTCCAGAGACGAGCCGTCGTCGTCACTGATAGGCGTCGTCAAGAGGAAAATCATGAAGCGTCCAAGATTGTTTCTTTACTATCTGTTTTGTTCGCAATCACAAATTACATCGCATACAGTAACCCTCATATTAGGACTAGGAGCAGGTATAAAGCGTTAGCTTTCTCTTTAGCGTACATTGCTCCGGCAAACGCTCAAACAGGCTTCCGCAAACTCTCTACCGGCCCCCGCAAACACGGCAGGCCCCAAGGGGGCCTGGTTCCATTAAAAAGAAAATAAGGTAGGGTGCTCGCGGTCGTCGTCGTCGTCGTCGTGAGGTAATCATTGTGTTTGTTTCGTGCGATTGGGCTCAAATTTGGCATGAGTGATCCTTAGGTGTGTGGTATGGCATATTTTAAATATTTTCGCGGTAGGACCCAAAAAGTAGGAAAAGTAGTTTTTGGGGATAGGTTTGAGATTTGAGGAAAAAGTGGATATGATCGGAAAGCGCATCCTGAGAGCTACCGGAATATATAAAAACGTTTTGGAAAATGTGTGAAAATTTTGCGTCTTGGAGGGAAATCGAGTGAAAAAATGGCCGTTTTGAACACGAGGCTACCAAAAACATCTTTTGTCAACGAATTTGCGATTTTTTGAGTAGTTTTTGGATATATTGTAGAGAAAGGATAGACGCACAAAAGTTATCCGTTTTATTTTTGATATTCGTGGTGGGAGCCTAGAAAAGTGACTGTTTACAAAAAGGTGGCAAGTTGAGAATGGATTCTAAAAAGCTCAATATTTATATTTTATTCGGTCAATTAGGGATGTTTTTAGGCTCATTTAATAGAGAATGTCGCGTTACATATAAATACTATGCTTTTGGGTCGAACAAATAAGTTTTGTAGTGAAAAGTTTTGTTTTGTTTGTATTTTTTTTAAAATTCTGTGGAATTTGGACATGTCTCTCAAAAAAGCATTATCTCAATAAAATTATGATTGTTCGGGCTCCGTTTTGGATATGTTGTAGAAAAATGTATAACTTAAAAAAATGATCCATTTTAGTTTTGATATTCGGGGCGGGAGCCAAGATCTACCCATCTGCAAAATGATCAAAATCTTGACTGTTTGCTGGCGAAGTCGGCTATGTGAAGTCGTTTTCCGACTAAAATGTTGCTGTTTAGCGAAATGTAAGATAGTTTTAAGAGCTAAGAAAAACATTGGCATGCGCCGTAAAATTAGGCTTCGTAGTGATCTCAACACTCAATAGGCGCGCGCACCGTAAGTGCAAACAACGCTACGAGCCGCGAAGCGGCGAGCAGTCTCCCGTTGCCTTCAGAGGCGAGCCGTGAAACAGCAAGCAGTTACTTCTGTGGTTGTTGTCGAGCCGTGAAGCGGCTACTAGCTTTACCAGCTTCCCACAAAGGAGCAAACGACATAAACAATCTAGAGAAGGTCAAAAGCGCGAAGCGCTTTCCACTCAACATTAATCCTGTAACTCGAACTTGAAACAGTGGAGATTGCCCGATAGTTAAATTCCAACTGGGCCTATCATTTCGCTTGGCCCCGCGCAAACCAGACCTGCATCGCAGGTCTGGTTTCTTTTTAAGAATATTTTTGATAACGAGAAATGTTGTAATATAACGAAAACTTTGTTAAATATTTCAATCGATTTCCAGCTAAGCTTTGCTGAGCTCACGTAAGAACATCGGAATGATCGGAATTTTTAAGCTGGGTTGCGGAGGGAAAACGTTTGTAGGGCAGACCTACGAGGCTGCGCTGCATTCAGGTTTCTCGTAGTATTTACTTGAATGTCTTTTTTTACTTTCAGTTTAAGAAGACGCCGGTTCGGAAATAATCGTATTAGCAAACGCTCGAATGCTCGAAATCATTATTCTTAATTGAGTTAATGTAAAAGGAAAAGTATTTTTGATCATGATCGAGTTCAAACAGTTAGAAACAAGCAACAGTAACAGTTTATACACGTTTTGTGTCCACTTATTTCTCAAAAAAATGAGGTTTTCGATTTATTCAAGTAATGTGAGCTTTGCCCATCTCACGTTTAATATAGCACATGGTGATCTGGATTTTGAAGCCAAAGTTCCGGAAAAAACTCTCTCGTTTTCTTAATTGATTTTGGTCCCGGAAAATGCTCTCTCGACATCGATTTACGAACACTCGAATGAATGCTCGAAACTCATTCGTTTAGCCCATCACGTCTTGGAAACCGGCATTTCCTATACGAACAAAGCTATAGTGCAAAGTAGTAAATAATAGTAGGATTTTGGCTTTTTTTAATTATTAAACACTCGTGAATGAAGATACAATTAATTATTTACAATGTATGCAGAATATAAATGATTGTCTTGTCATTTTCCAGAATCGGTAGTGCTTAATCAATGCTTAATCCTTAAAATCTACTCAAAGGACATATTTTAATCTTTTCAAATATTTTTGGCTGTCGTATACATAGCTCTTTAAAATGTTCTCTGTGGTCATTACTAGATTGGTTTTTACATGAGAGCACAAAAGCACAAAACGATGATTTTTGTATGTGTTTTGTCGTTTTGTCTTAGTTTGTCATGGTTTGTCAACAAAATACAACAACGAAGTCTTTTTTTGCATGTCGTAACTTTTTTTCTAGTTATTCTAGCAGTTGGAAAAAACTGATTGGCTTATCATTTTTGTCAATTGACTCTGGAACTTCTTAAACTTTGAATGTTTTCACTTTTCGTATCCATTTCAAACTTTTTGTTTTTATGGTTTGTCAACAAAATGCAATTGCTGCACGCACTGCCACGCGCCAATGAGGAAGTCCACGTGGAAGTGTTGTTTATTATTGTGCGCGAGCGCAAGTTCAATCGTTGTTCATTGCCTAGACTCGTGTGGTGCGGTCGAGCTGGTGTCGAGATAAAGTATTTGTTGTTGGCTTGTGTGTGTGTCGCATTGTAGGTATCAGTCGATAGGGACTGTTGTCGTTGTGTATTGTGTCGTCGTATACTTGTAGTTGAATCACTTTATATCTGCAACGCAAACTGGGAATCAGCATTTGGCGTTAATTACTCTCGTCAAAGACAAAAAACAGTCAAAACAAATCATCTGTAATAGATTGTCAGAAGTGAAGGATCTTTTTTTAACTTTTAGATTAACTTTAACTCAATTAAGTTTTTCAAGCTTATCGATTTTTAAGAACGTTTACCTCTTCATTTACCTCTTCTTATTAAACAAGTAGGCAATTTTTGCATAAATGATCTTGTCAACCACCTTATTAGCTATCCAAACTCAACTCATTTTTTAATTTACACTTTCAGTAAACACTTTTCATATTATTATTTAGATATTTTTTGGCGTAGATGACAGAGTCTGGGAAAAGGACTATTTTTAATATTTTAATAGGTAATCAAAGCAGAGCTAGGTCAGTTTTCGAACAAAATAGCATAGATTCCTTTCAGTTCACGGCAATTTGCTGCACTGTGTTCCGCTGTTATTCCCAGCAGTTTCTTTCAAATATTTTTGCGTGTGTCATCAAGGTCCCTGAGGCTTTTTGCACTTACAAACGCACACGGTATTTGTGGCTCCTGAATCTGATGTCACAGTCATCTCAAGCCACATGGTCCGCCAGGATTCTCTCAGGAAGAACACAATTTTTGCGTGTGTCATTCCATTGTAACATCAACAGAAATTTTTGATTCCGCGACCTAGAGCCATTCATCAAAACAATCACGTGCGTTTTCAGAAACAATTTGATCCTTTTGATCCTTTTGATCAACATTACCGGAACCAGCAGAAGAAGAATCGTTAAATATCTCATAAAACCGAATGAAAAATTTTGGCATACGGTTCATTCCGTGGTAAAAACGAAATCATCTTTTAATTTATTCCAGTGCCTTAAACATTAAATTGATAAAGTAAGGAATTCTTTGGGTACGGAATTCATTTTCAAATTAGTTCATTTTCATACCAAATATTCCTTTTTTTCGCACCAATACGGACTGACTTTCAGCAGTTCATGACATTGTTGTTGTATTCGAAACCAGGTGCACTCTCACTCACATTAACGTATCCGAATAATTTTTGTGAACACGCTGTGAACACGTGAATACGCTGATTATTGATTGCGCTTCTTGAGTCCTCTTGCACAATGTGAACTACACCGAAGGCATGATTTTACAGCGTTGCTCCTTGACGATGACTTTTTTTGCTTCTTTTTGTTTTTTTTTGTTTTTTTTAAGTATTTATGGCATTTCTCGCCTGTGGACTCTTTCCAGTGGACTTGTGGTCAATTCCAGTTTTTGAAGCCTTGTTCACTTAACACCAAAATAGTTCATTGTTGAATCGGGAACGAAATGCAAATTTGCAGCAATTTTTGAAACCCGCCCTTTGTTTCTCGAAAACGATTATTATTTTAACTTTTTTAAGCCCAAATCAGCCGTTAATCACATTCTCGGTAGCTTAATGTGGTAACAAATGAAGATCTCTAAATAAAATTTTTGACCATTTCGGTTTGACCATCTGTGATCCGGAGAGATCCGGTGGTTCAATAACGTTTGTTGAAGTACAACATCTCATGTTTGTGTACGAACATCAGCCCTGCTGCGCCCATTTTGCTAAATTTTGTTTTTAGTTTTTAACTGATTTATTTGCATGGAATTTCTCGCCTATGGACATGAATGAATTCCAGTTTTTGCGGCTTTGTTCACTTATCACCAAAATAGTTTATTGTTGAATCAAATTTATATTTTTGGATTTTCTCGTACGCCGTAGAGTGCGAAAATCAACAAAAACTAATTATCGTTTAATTTTTTGGAAATTCAGTTACAAATCTGAATTTATTCAGAAATACCTTTTACGAAGGTTTTACGAATGTTCAACGGATTTTAAGTTGAGTTTGCGGAAGTTGATTTTTGAAAATTGTTTTTTTCCTGTTTCGTCGAACTAATTTCAATTGTTCTTGAATAAGCTTTTTTTTTTAATTTTTGAGCTCTTGAGCCTCAGCCGTGCTGCGTCCATTTTGCTAAAACATTTCCATGTTATTATTCCACAGTGATGAAGAGTGTAGCAAAGTAGATGACCCGGTCTGGAACTATTTATGACACTATTTCCAAATTTCCAAATTTTTTAAATCATTTTTTTCATTTTTTTGCGAGTAGTTTGCTTTTTGCGTTTGCATTTTGCTGAAATTCAGATGCAAATCTCGAATAATACTAAGACGGCTGTACGTGCTAGGTCAGTAACTAGCAATTTTGTCAGCAATTTGTGAATTTGTAGAAAAATATTCCAGCTTTACTAGCGAATTTTTGCATCGGATCCCATTCTTTTCTTCCTTTGCGAGTCCTTGGAGAAATTCAACACATTTTTCCGACTGTAAAAACTGTTTTTAAACCTTTAAGCCGCTGTTATTTAGATAGTTAGCTATCAGATTACCAACAACACTTCCCGGCCCACCGTTCTCATAATTATTTTAATTTTTGCATGCTAGCGTCGGACGCCTTTTTGGATAATCTTAGGTTACTATTCAAAATCAAATAGGAGCTTGGCAAAGATGTGGCGGCAATTTTGGGATCACAGCAATTAAGCAAAATCAGAAAATTCGTATTTTTGTTGGATGTCAGTCAGATCACGTAATTTTGTCTTTATTCGTTGTATGCGAAGACTGTACGCACCGACAGGAGCTCACTGTCAGTGTCCAGTCAGCATAATGTAACGCATAGAGAACGATTACACAATTAATGTTACAAAGACAGATTCTCTGAACTCGGTCTTCAATGATGTATTGTGCAGATTTTGACCGACTATTGAGGCAAAACATCAAAGAATAGCGAACAATGATTTGTGCATTTGTTATACATATGCCTCATTTGACGTCACAAGCCATAAGTTCCATATTTTTGGGTTGAGGTCGGTGAATTGCCCTGCCAATCCCTCGGCCTTAGAGCCAGAAAAATCTTTATTATGCTCCACATACGAAGAGGTTTTCACAATGGAGCTTATTTTTTTGTGTTTTTGTGTTTCAAAACGTTTAAATTTTTCAAACCTTCAAATGTTTTGAGACGTTCACTTAACACAGAATCTCCGATGCGTTTGCCTATAGCCGAGATCGGTATAACTTTTAATTGAATGAAAACAACAATTTTTGCATACTTCATCTTGGTCATGCTTGTTTGACACTATAGTAGGGTTCCTAAATTAAAAGCTCGAGAGCAATTGTGAATATTTTGGGCATTTCTGGATTTCCTTCTAACAGTAAGCTAAAATCGTGTTCTCACGGAGACATTTTTGTGAGTTGAACGGTTCAAATTTTTGACGGATCAAGGACAAGTTTTATTCTATTTTAGTGCAGAGAGCCATGCGCTAAATTCCCCTTTCCGTATCTGTTGTGTATTGAAGAAGCATTTGAAGAACCCATGGAACGCTCTCGTTGTTGGCTGATTCGTTGGCATCTTTGAAGACTACTAGTCATACTCTTGGTTCATTTTTACTATGCTAGAATCCTCATTTTTGACCATCATCTGAAGCTTTAAAAACGCAGTCTTTCGGTACTAATCTGTAGTTCAGCCTTGAAAAAGCATAAGAGATATTCCTTTGGAAAAGATTTTTTGAAATTGTGACGAAGTTAAGTCCAGTCACGGGGCTGTCGCTAGGATATTGACTGGTCTTGCGGTTGAGCAGAGGTCCGCCATCAGCGGCACAGATATGAACAGGCGTTTATTAGAACAAATAGTTACTGCGTTGGTTTTTGATAGCAAAGCGGCGATTAAGTACGTGACAACTTTTGCCAATGTCTTTATTTCAAGAAACTTCGAGACAATTCCAGGTTGCTAATGGTCACCGAACTCTAATATAATTCAATCTTAGATTCAGAAACTACTTGATAAAGCTTTAAATTGCATTCTGAATATGTTAAGCGCGGTAACCATTTGCGCGGTAACGGTTTGCGCGCAAATGTCATGACGCCGAAAAAAGTTTTTAGACTAGTTTTCTAACAATTTTATTTTTTAATATTTTAATAATTTAATAATTTTATAAATTTAATAAATAAAAAAAAAGAAGAAGTCTGTGAGAAGAAGAAGTATCCACTAATTTCAGCAAATAGTTTTCTTTATCATCAGCAACAGCACACTTTGTGAACACATTGATTGCTTTTTTATGTCAATTTTCGCTCTTTTTAGTTGCGTAAATCCACTTTTTTATTATGCACTCATTTTTGGTAATTTTGAATTCTACCTGAAAACTGGATTCTCAACAGAATAATTCAAATGAGCAGTTTCGTCCACTTTGCGAACAGTTAAGGTTTTTATGGCGACAAAATTCCTCAATGTCAAGAATCAAATTCGATTGCTACATACTTTGCTTTTGCGTTTTAATTCAATTTTTGCCTGTTTGTCTGTGCGCCCCACTACGGCAAGCACTACCGTATCTTTTTTGTCGCGGGTGTCGTTTCAGAGCCGTCCGCTCCCTATTCGCCTCAGGAAAAAATTTTCCAGATCGCTGGCTGAAGTACATAGACCTTGTGGCATAGACGTTTTGTAGTCATTGGATGCAGACCCTAACGAACAATTGAACAGAAGACGGCGCTGTAAGTTTATTTACTCAAATGTTTTTTTAATTTTTGAAGCGTTCTTGATTAGCTTCACTCAGTAATCCAAAGATGCTCTGAAGCCAATAGCAATCAACTCTCAATCAACTCGCGTTTTTATTGCATTTTTAGAAGTCTTAATTACAGCCATTAAGAGCAAATTTTTTGTCGAATTCCATCAGCTTGTATTAATGTCAAATCAAAATGAAAATTTTCCAATAAACACATTGATTCGCATGGTTTTTCTGGTTCAATCTCGGCGGTTTCACAATCATGGTAAACTGAAACAATATTTTTAATAAACAAGTAGAAAATTTTGCAATCGGGTGATGGCCTTTCAAAAAAAAAAATAGAAATAGTCTAGGCGGTGTTTAATTCACACATTTAATTGAGGACATTTTTGCACCTGTCTCAGCTGACCACCGTACCACTACAAGAGCGGCTTTGGCCCAGTCTGGTAACAAAGCCAGACGTTCAATTGAGTTTTTATTGCGAATTTCCGCATCCGCATATGTTTTTACTTCTATGTTTTATGCAAAAGATTCAATAAACGTGCATTTCAGACGGATTTTCTATTTATTTTTTGCTCTCATTGCCTCCCTTTTGCATTACAAATCCAAATTTCAATCTTTCATCAATGCAAAAACAATATTTTTGATATTTTAAAATAAAAAAATGAAAAAAAATTGTTCATCTTTTTAAAAGTACTGCGATTGATCTGTGTCGAACAACGTTGAGCTCGTAAGTTTATCACAAGCAGTTTCATTTAATTTAAACTTTTTTTGCTACAAGCTGCTCTCAACAAAATGCAAGAATTTTTGTTCTTTTATTTGAGAGTGGTTGCGAGGAGCGAGGAGATACACTGGGCAGAGGGCCCGGCTATTACCCAAACTAACGGCTGTTACTGTACTCGACACAATGCGAGTACAATTTTTGATTCATTAAAGGGCGGTTCAGATGGAGCGAACCATTAGTATTCAAACTTTAGTTACAAGCTATTCAAATTTCTCTCTGCCATCTTATTAAATGATAGGAAGGTTATCAATGTTGATAAGCTTTGATAAAATTTGAAGCTGAACAACTTTTAAACAACTTTTTTGAGTGTCAAAGCTTACGCACAAACTCTATTTATTTTTGGTCCATTCACGGGGGAGAAAGTTGCCAATTCGTCAAGTTTTCAAACAACTTTTTTTTTTGGATCATTACATGTCATTAAACCACAGTCAATCTTATCCATCCGATCTTCCTTGTTCTTCTCGCACGCTGCTGGCCACTGTTGTCCTCCGTTTTCTTCACCAGTTCGTCCCTTCAGTGCCATTCAGTTATCTTCTTCTGACACTTTTCTTTGCTTCTCACCGGCGCATTTTTTTATTTTTGATTTGGAAGAGGATG